>JABFPN010000995.1:0-34703 GCA_022817305.1 Leptoteleia sp. ZL-2020
GTCCTTTTTCAACGACGATGGCGTCGATTTTATCATCGAATGTGCCTCCCTCTTACGGTCGATGAAGCAATGACCACGACATGTGTACAACTTTGCGTCTGATGAGTTCTCTGTGTACAACTTTGTTGTGTACAAACTGAACCGACACTTTTTGCATTTTCATTAAATCTGAAAATTTCATGTTTCCAACATTGCATGTGTACAACTTTTCTGTGTACCATATTAATTCTGATCAGATTTTTGTGTACCAACCGGACCTCTCCCAACCAATGGGCACGTTCGAAGTTAATTTTAGTGGCTGTTTGAATTGTTTTGGTTATGAACTTACTGTCATTGTATTGTCATATTTAGTTATGACGATTTTATAATTATACAGTGCTTTTAATAATTTAGAATAATATTTAAACAACTAGTTTTTAACAATGTTTATTCAAAGGTGTAGAATTTTTCTTTTTTTTAAATTAAAAATACCAGCACACAATTTTAGTAGTAGAAATTATTCGGTTTGTGTAAATAATGTATTGTACAATATAAGAAATAAAAAAGAGAATCAATCATATTTAATACATAAAAATTATAAGAATTTAAGATTTTATTCCGATAAAAACATTGACTCATGTACATTAAATAAATGTTTTGATTATTTAACCAAATCTTATCAGTCTTATGAAGTTAGTAAAAACAAAAATGACCTTACTAAAACTTTAAACATTAATGAAGTAGTTACATTATTAAAGGAAAGAAGTAAAATATTAAGTGACATTAAAAATTTAGAAAGTTTGGGTAAGTTTAATACATTAAAAATTAAAATGGTCTATTACACAAAATATATTTTTTTATTTTATTATATCAGGAAATAAAAATTTTAAGAAATTTTTTAAGTGTAAATATTATCTTAACATACAGGAGTTTCATTTAGTTTTAAAATTTATTCATATAAAAAGTACAATTGGAGTAAAATATTGCATTATTATAATATATTTGTAGATAAAACTTTATATATAGTGATAATAATAATACCTATATTATTTAATAAGTATTTATATTATCCATTACAAGTATTAAAGTTATTTAAAATTCTATACATTTCAATCTATTATCTAGAACTATACATATTTTTTTCATTTTATAATTATACAAATTTGATAAAACATATAAATAAGAGGTATAATTTACTTTTCAGTTGATCAAGACAAAGATATAAAGGAATTGGCAATAGAAGAAGAAATAAATTATAAAAATAATCTCGAAACTGTGGAGTGCAGATTATTGGAAAAAATAACAGAAAATGTTGGTACAGACAATTGCAGAGATATAATCTTTGAAATAAATGCAGGTGTTGGTGGCCAAGAATCAATGTTATTTGCTAAAGATCTTTTACAAATGTACTTAAATCATTTTGATTATTTAAACTACAATTATGAAATTATTGAGACTAATGAAACTGAAATTAATGGTATAAAAAAAGTCCTTATTTCTGTCTCTGGTGATAAGGCTATGGAAATCTTAAGGCACGAATCAGGTGTTCACAGAGTACAAAGAGTGCCAGTAACGGAAAAGACGGGTCGAATGCATACTAGTGTAGTTTCTATTGCAGTTTTACCACAGCCTTCTGAAATAGACATTGTAATTAATAAAAAGGAATTAAAAATTGAAACTATGCGATCTAGTGGTGCAGGAGGTCAAAGTGTTAATACTACAGATTCAGCAGTGAGAATAACACATTTACCTACTGGAACAATTGTAGAATGTCAAACTCAAAGGTCACAAATTCAAAATATGAAAACTGCAATGTTGAAGTTGCGACTGAAAATGTATCAAAACCAAATGGAAAAAAGTATTAGTCAAGCAGCAAAATCGCGTAAGCAACAAATGGGTTTAAAAAATAGGAATGAAAGAATTAGAACATATAATTATAATCAGAATAGAGTTACTGATCATAGAATTACAGAAAATGGAACTGTAAACAACTTAAAAGCGTTCCTTGAAGGAGGTGAGGCTCTAAAAAAATTTCAGGATAAATTACAACAAAATTATCAAAAATCAGTTTTAATAAATATTGTAAATTCTGTAAGTAATAGATAATAAAATGATACCAATAAAATTTGTAATATTTTTTTTATCATATACCATACCCAGTAAATTTTTAATAATTTCTCATTTACTGGGTAGTAAATAAATTTGAAATTTTAATGTTTATATATATAAATATTATAAGATGATAAGAATTAAAACAGAATCCGTAAGGGATATGAAGGTATTCAATTAAAGACCTGCATAACAATTAAAAATTTATTATATTAAATTACACCACAACCATCAATAGACAATTTCTTGTAAAATGATTCTATTTACAATATTTTTTAATAATAAAATCAAAAAGTTAGAGAGTACTATATTTAAATAAATTTGTTGGAATTTTCATAGTATACAAAAGTTATTTACTATTTAATTTATATATTTGTAAAGTTACAAGTCTGAAAATGTTGGACATATTTTGCAGAACACACATTTTATAAATTCAGATAAATTATCATTGATATTTTCACTAATTAAGGATTTAGTGAAGATGTATTTTTTTAATACTGATATTTTATCAAGGTATAGTAATTCATTGAAGCTAACAATGTATGATATGGTAATAAATTTAATAAATAAGAGAGATAGATGCATATTAATATTGACAAAAAATAGGTAAGTTGTCATAAAATTTGAGTCAATTGATTATATTAATAATTTTAACTTAAATGTTAAATGTATCACTTACTTTATAAGTAATTGTAAAAAAAACTTTGATATATTATAAAAATTAATATTAATTGTAATTTTATTCTTTTTTTTTGCAAAATTTCATACACTATGTGCATTTTATTAAAAAGACTTATGTCTCACAATTGTTAAATTTAATTTAATGCTTATAATTTAATAGCAAAAAACCACCTGATAAAACATCAGTCTCTATTCATAACATACTGATTATAAACTGTCAATTAAGTAAAATATCTTTTTTGTAAAATGTCTGTTTCAAATGTTTTCATTTCAAATCATTCTTTAGTTATAATACAATATTATGCCTGTCTTGAAATTTGTAATATATTTAACAATAATTTTAAATATTAATTAATAAAAAATGTCAATTTCATAAAATTTGTATTCTTAATTAGAGCCGCCTTGTCAGGCTAACAGTTGTAACGGTAAAAGTGCAGTAGTAAAATATAGCGCAATTACAAATTTTTGTTCATCTATTCATTGAAATATAACTTCTAAATAAAGAATAAATATTTTTTAAATCAGTTGAATTAGTATTAATGTTAAATTCATGAAAAATGAAATAATCATATTAATTTAAATTCTTCGTTACTTTTTCATCAAAGCGCAATGTTAAAAACAAAATTCAATTTCATTTCTTATTTTCACTCATTCTAATAAATGTTAAAGTTTGTGTCAATAGAGTTTGCATAAAGTATTTTTTAATTAAACAGCAGGCTCATCCCAAATAACACGTTATATTTAAATTTTGCAATAAAATATTTTCATTATATATTTTATAAATTTTAAATTTTAAAGACATTCATATTTCACTATTTCCTGAGGAGATCATATACCCCAATCGCACATAATTCATTCAAAATCGAAAAACGCACTGAGACACGCAACATTCAATTATTTTTTCTTCTATCTTTATAATTAATATTAATTATTATTTTCTACACGCATTGATTTATATTTTGCTTCATTTGATACAAAATTATTACATACACTGTGCTAGACATGGCAGTATATAATCGGAGGAAAATGGAAATATTCGAAATAACGATCCTTTGTGAAAAGGTATTACAAATGCTAAAATCGGGATAAAATCCATTCGTTAATAGTTAATTCAATCGTCGTAATGTTTACCGATCATACCAATCATTTTTCATTATTTTAAAAGTTTTTTTAATTTATTGCCCATTCAAAATTTTACTAACTATAAATAAATTTTGGTTATTATACAATGCTGTACGTATATTATATAATAATAAAAACAAAATACAAATATGACCCTATAAAAAGATGCAACAAACATAGATATCTTTTTTATATAATCAACGTATTCTTCACTGAAGTAGTTGATTACTAATTAATAATATAAAATACACTATAATTAAATTTAGGCGTGCATGTAATTCAGGTAGTAATGGTTCTTTAAAAAGCACATGCAAAAAAATGAATAAGTTAATTTGCCTATAATAAATTGGAATCGAAACCTCAAAGATTATTTATGAACAAACTTATGGTAACATATGAAAGAAATACTGTAATATAAGTATTTATTCCATTAAATTTGTAAGGATTTTAAGGAATAAATACTTTAATAGAGTTCGACTTCTATTTACAATGGGAAAATAAACTCTTTTATTTTTCTGCGTGCAACTCAACTGAAATTGGCAATTCTAGATGTGTGTGATATACCACATTTTCTCACTACAACTATTTCCTTTTTATTTGTTCTTTTTTCTTCGATTAAACGCTATGACGATAAAACCAACGTTGAAAAATTTCAAGCAATTGGTTATCACTGTAGACGAGTTGTAAAGCGCGAGAATTTAATGTTCAGCTATAAATAAATAAACACAAAAAATACTATTTATTAATTATATAATTTATTTACATTGTTAAAAAGTATCGAAATCTGCGTAAACAAATGTAGTCAGTCAAAACATTTAATTACACATTTCTGTACAAATTTTTTAATTTTATTTTGTAAATTAAAATTAAAAATCTCGCGCATTTTACAGACTTTGTCTAAATTTGTTTTTTTTTTTTTTTATACGTATTTTTTAAATATTTCTTTATTATTTTTGCGAACAGCTCCGAGTGCTATTTTATCTATATCTACCTGTACAAATAACTGCGATGTTGGCAATATTAAATATATAATACAAGAGTAGCGGCGCATATGACGAATGCGCGATTGTATTTTGGACTAGTTTGACTTTGGCTCAAGACGATTTTGTGACATTTCGACGAGCGCGTCGTTGCATCGCAGTCCTCAATTTATATAGGTTTGTTCACAAGATTGTCCATAATTATCAGTGATGAGTTAGCACTATTGTAAAGAAATATATGAGGAATGTCGATACAAATAGTGATCCCCAGTTTGGTACCAGCAAGGGTGCAAAACCACACAAATCCTTGATTTCACTCTCCTTTGGATGTGAACGTATACAGGATGTCGGTCGCTTTCTGCTTAACATATTCATAGCTTTTTGACAGGCCAGAGTATTGTTTCCATACATAATTTCTTCAGGTGCCACGCTCACAAATGGATACTCAGTTTCTGTGCAAGTAGTGTCAACTACTATGAGAAGCATATTGCTATAACTCACAGGTTGCACTACGTATGGCAGTGTGCAGTTTGAATCAAATTCATATTTTTGCGTCGATACATTTTTCAATAGGTAAAGATTAACCTGTTGGGGAAACAAAGTAAATATAATGTAAAACAGTTTTACTTTACAATAAATGATTAACAAAATATAAATATTTTATAAAATAGTAATTGATTTAAAAAAACGTAGTATCTATCAAAAGTTAATTATTTTTTCTTAATATGTTTAACTTTTGATAGATGTAGAGTTAATTTTTATTTTATAATATATTTACAGATATGTATTATCAAGAAGGTTATGTCAATTCTGAGTTGACCATCCATTGACATTTCACCTTAAAAGTGAAAGAAGAAATAGAAATTGGAGCTTCTTATCTTATCTTTTATAGAAGATAGAAGAAACTGAAACGTTGGTGGGATGATGTTGTCTTAACACGATACTAAGAAAACACGATTCTCATAATTAAAATATTTCTGCTAGCTTGAAGAATATTACAATTTTGTGCTATTGTTAGTTCCATTTTTCAATTTATTATATCGACTTGTCTAACTTTACATAAAACATTCATAAAGAATGTGTTTCTTGAGTAACTTGGGCACACAATAATTATGTTAATATTTAAAAATTTTTATTTTACCTGCTGATCGCAAGGTTCAGGTCTTGTACGATTGATCAGCACCTTTTGATCAAACATTTTTTCATCCTTCGTTCCAGCAACATTTTGCTCCATGCTGTCTGAAAAATCCATGTCATCTGCTTCAACATCATCAGTTTCTTCATCACTTGGCCATACACCAGTTTTTGCCCAAGCTGTATTAAACTGATTAACAATCCAATACAGAATTGTAATTAAGTTTTTCAATGGCTGAAAAAATACCGAAATTATTTTATATTTGTAGTACCCATACATTTATATACAAACACCATTTATTTATCAGCTTACCGTAAAGAGTTTATTGCCATCATTACTGTTTTGAGATCTCTTAAAACAAACTGCTTGATAATCGTAAATTCTAATTTCATCATAAATGCCCATATCTACTAGACTCCTCATAACAGGACCTCTAACTTCACCAAAAAATTTACCAGCATCTTCCTCATTTTCAGCAGCTACGATGTAACCGTGATTATCAATCAAGTAACATGCCATTGTTTCATTGCCGCAATGTCTTTCACAGTTTTTGCACGTCGACGTTATATTTTTAAATAATAATTGCAATGCTGAATGCAAAAACTGAAAACCCACAACTGCTACGGGAGCTTTCTCTGAATCTTTACCTAAACAATAAATTCATTTGTTATTTCTTACACGGAGAGAAAATATTAAGAAAAATTACTAAAATTGATACAGCTGGGATCTTACATAGGAATTTGGCACCGGAAATCAGCTACTTTCCTAAGTAGGTTCCTAGGCAAAATCCTATAACTATCCAAGAACCTATATAGGAAACTAGCTGATTTCTTGTGCCAAATTCTTATGTAGGATCCTATCTAGATTTTTTTAACAGAGTTATAATAATATTTGTTCTATTTTCGAAAACTTTAGACAAAAATTTTGGCTTAGTAGTTAGTTCCTAACATTAAAACATATGCACAATTATTTAATTGAGAAAGATACTAAAATAAACTGAATTTATTCATTTGGAATGAAAAAATGTATTTAAATACTGTACCTATAAATACTGCTCGACTAGCTGTGACTAATGTGGTATTGTCAGCTCCGGCATCATCAATGGGTACTGAATATACAAAACTATTCGGGTTGATGTAATGCTGCTCTACAGCTCTCTTGTACCAAATTTCGTCAATGGCTCTGGGGTACATTTTGCTGAAATGTTCATCAGACTTTTTATCCTCATCAGGAAGAAAGTCTTGCCACCTTGTTAATCCACTGTGCGTTGCTACGAATGCGACAGTAAATCCGAAGCGCTGTTGAAATTCTTGCCTATAAGGAATGCTTTGTTCAGAATAAATAATCTAATCCTTCCCCAGTTTCTTTAATAAATTATGTTTTACATTAAATTTGGATACAAAGCTTGCAAAAGCTGATAGTTTAACTTATGTTCAGAATTAAAATTGTGCCCTATCAAATTTAAGATTGTACAATTTCATCAATTGTCTGTATGTGAATGTTGTATTCATTTTTTATTTACAATCTTATATACATTGTTCATAAAAATTAATTTGTAATAAATTTCTTCATAATTGATTTTTTAAGTTAATATGAAATGTTGCTTAATAACCAATATTGAATGGAAGAAAATAAATAAAATAAATAAATAATGAGTTAAGTGCATAAGCGTCTTGACGTAATCTAACATTTTGAAAAGCAAATAGATGTGTAAAGCTTTAGTATTGAATGAATATGAAAAAATTTAAATGTGTAGCATTTATGTGGTGTAACAATGTGTAGGTATACAATACGTTCTAGCTGAAGTATTCTTTTACATAACTTTTAATAGTTTTATACACATAATAATATAAAAGACTATAGGGGAAACTCAAATTTTATCGAATACTAACGATGCTTTTATCAAAAACTAAAATTTTGCAAAAAAAATTATATTGTAAACGTCTGACGTCAGAAAGTCACCCAAGGTTCCACCAGTTCTGCAAATTCTACGACCACTGATTCTGACACACATGTAATATCCCACATGTCAAGAGACAAATGAAAATATAAACTGACGAGTTGGAGCGGGAAATTCCAAATGGGCATACCAAAGAGTAGATAGCGGTATAATTAAGTCGACAAAGGAATCCATAAAAAAAAGATACAAGAGTGCACAGTTATACACTAAAAGATATCAAACGAAAAAAAGAAAAAAAAAGATAACATAACAGTTACAAACTCAAGATAGACAAATTAAACTTAAGGTGCGATGTGATGACGTTACCTGGGCAGGAGATTCATCAGCTTAGCTAAAAGTCTGCATGGCGTTAAAGTGATAAGTATTAGTAAAAATGAATAAGTGCATTGTTCATCCATTAATGACGTGTATATTAACATAAAATTAAGACAGGCAGAGAATAAACAATCATAATGAATTGAGTAGTTTGTAGTAAATGTTGATCACGGGCTTTTCTAACGTTTACGTGCACACACACTCGTACACGCACACACGCATACAACTTTCTTCTCTAATCATGCACTGAGAAAAATTGTAAGAATTAATATATTTATTGCATTAATAAGAATTGATTGGAAACAATTCGGGACCCCGATAGGTACAAAAACTTTTAACCCTTAAGGGAGGATTTCGAGAAATGTTAAAAAACTTTTAAGACTACATTATATTTGAACACTTCCCTGATTATAGAAATCTTTTAAATTCTAAGATTAAATTGGAAATATTGTACTATTTAATAAGATTCAATTGAATTTTTTCCACAGTGTTGGACTGTGATAGTCAATCCTGAAACACTTAATGTGTTTTTATAATAAATAATGTACGTTTAATTTTGAAGAACAACTTAAAGTACAAAATTAATTATATACACATTTTTAATATTTTAAAATTAAATGATATTTTTACAATATACACTTTGTTATTCTCTATATTGTTTAAAAGCTGTTGTTTTTATAACTGAATCTAATAAAGAATAATGCAAAAATTGTAGAAAAGCGATGATTACTCCGATCAAAAGTAACATACTTTATATGTATAATATACGTATAAGATCTACGTATTCTGTATGTGTAAATTATATTTGAAATACACGTTGTCTTCTATCGGGTTACTTCTACGATTCTTCAATCGTCAGATTCACTGATGGATATAATGTTTCACATATACGAAAAATATTAAATTAATATATATAATAAGTGTTATGTTAATATGCGTTATTGTTATTTTCTATGTTTGTCAAAACTAACAAAAAATTTTCAATTTCTATGTAGAAAAATCCTAAAATGATTTTCACATCATAAAAATAAAAATAAATTATAATACCAGAGTGTTATTTGATTAATGAAAGTCAAATTGAAAGCATATATTTGTTGTTTACTTATTTTTTTCAGTGTATAATAGAATTCTTGAAATACTTTAAATAATAATGTTAATAATTTGCATTCGGTATAAAAAAGTATGTATTTATATACTTATAAATCTATCTGTAATTTATTTGTATTAATTATCTTTCTGATTCCTTTATAATATAGTTATAGAAAAAATAAATAAAAAATATTTAAAAAAATAAGAAAAAGAAGTATATGCTTAGTAAAAGTACTTACTCTCTTTCTTCGTGAGCAAAGCTGATATTTGCAAACCACTGAGTTACCTGAGCGTCGTACACTAAACTTTGAAATAAGTTTCTATTACAGTAGTAAGAATTCAGCTTACTACTTGCTGTAACAAATAAATTTATATATATACATATGAATTTGTCGAAAAGTTGTTTTTGAAATTATTTGAATCTCCTATTTTGAAGCCTGGTTTCAAATATTTCTAAACTTAAATATTTTTAAAACTGTCATTAAGAAATTCACTTTAATATTTGTTTCTCCCCAAAACTACTGTTGTATAAACATATTTATGATTTTGTTAAATATATAGCTGATACAATATTATTGCTACAATTACCTGATTCTGAACCTGAACTTGAATTATTTGGGGCATTATTAAATGGTTTTTCTAACCATTTCCAACCTTGTTTACTGGCTCGTTCTAAAAAATGTCGCAATTCAGATTCTGAAGAATTGAATTTATGTTCACCTTCATAATAATGATACCTAAAATTTGTATTTAAATTAATGTTTGTGATTTATTTTCATTAAAAATAAAACATTAGATGCCTACTTGCAATAAGACCATTCAGGATGCACGCGCCAGTTATTGCCCGCAAAATATTTAATTATTTTAATACCTGTTAAATTTGTTTATTATTTAAATTTCTATATTTCTATATATCTTATAAAATATATTTTTTAATAAAATTAAAGCAATAGATATGTGAAACTTATATGTATATATAACAAAACAAAAATAATAATAATAGAATAAATAAATAAATATAATAATAATAAGTAATAGAACTTTTAATGATAACTATAGCAATAAGTTCACTATATGATAAAAATTAGTATTTGATTTTATAAGCTTTCTATAGCATTGTACAAATTTAAGTTAAATTTCTCATGCTATTTTTTTTAACATAATGTATTTCCAAATCCATCATTTATTGAACAAATTGCCAAAATTTTCTATTGCCATATAATTAAACAGCTACTAATAGTTACAAAAAATGTGAGATGTTATATTATAATTATATTTACCATTAATCACAGATCGATGTATTTCTTCACTTCCATGAACATAATAAGTTCCATTATGACCGTATTCTGGTAAACTAACAACTAATGTAAACGGAGTGTTAGTAATCGCAACGTAATCATATTTACGTAACATTTTACCGACTCTTTTCTGAAATATTTAAATAATCAATTACATACGTAAATATTAATTTAACATTAAAGGGTATTAATGAACTTACCATATCATCATAATGATATTTCGTATGTAATGTTACACTGCCATTTATTTGGTGAATTGTGTTGTTACGAAACTAGAAAGTATTAAGTCAGTTAAATATCAATTAATTATAAAAAATTTTATTGTAGTAAAATTGATATGAAATGTATAATACCATAAGAATTACGTCGTCAAACCTCCGGGGCTCGAAATCATTATCAAGTAATTCAACTTCTGCCATATCTACGCTATTGTATGAAGGTTTTAAAATTCCTTGGAACTGCAAATTTTACATTAATGCAAATTAGGCAGAAACTTCAGTAACAGATCTATATTCCTGATTTTAAAATAAAGTTTTTTAAAAAACTGTTTTAAAAGAAACTTACTGTCGGTCGAAGATCGGGATGTATAAGGATGTAACCATTATTTGTTACAATAAATGCATAACCATTAACGCCAAGCTAAAACAAATGGTAACACAAATATTTTAATGACTTATAAATTTAATATAAACTTTTTTTTATCTAGTAGTATAAATTTCATTTAAACCTACCATGTCTGGCTTCATCAATTTTTGTATCTCTGCGATTGGTACATCTGTCCCTGCTACTCCAAGTAAATCAGCGATTCTTGTCTAAAAATTGAAATATTTTTATATTTTTGTTTCATACTTATTGGCAATCAAATTCATTAAACTGTCGATGAAAATCGTTTAGCATGATCTAAAGCGTATCTACCTATAATCTTAAAAAAATAATCTGCAACTTTATTATTCTAATTAATATATTAGAATAATAATAAATTATGAACTATAATAAAACAATAATTCGTATACAATCGAAAATGTGTATACATGTACGCATATTTCTAAACCTCTACGTTTTCAATAACAATACTTTAAATAATAATCAACACGATAATAGATTAAGAGAACTATGTAGCCTAAAAGTAATAATAAATCACAACAGTTTGTTTTCATCACTGTAACACCGATTTGCTTTGTGCAATCATACATTTATTTGTCTCATTATGCATTTTTAAAAGAAATAAACGCAGACGATTATTTAAATTGTATTCATTAATCATAAAAATCAGTCACACTACTTCGTATATAACGTCTGCTCTACCTAAAAAATACTGTCTGTTAGCTTGATCATATGTATTCAAAAGTGTTGTAATCTAAAACGTCGTCAATAAGTCACTTGTCAACTTCTTCTACTGTTATTAATGAATATTACGAAGACACTTTTTTAATAAAACAGGCGGGTTCATAATATTCTACTTAATTTTAGGACAAAGGGTATCTAAAATGTTGAACATAGTCTAAAGACCTACCTAACTATTTAATAACGAATCTAAAATCAGATCTAGTTGTTATCACTCATTTCAAAATAATATCATTGAAAGATATATATAGGAGCGATTTACATAAATTTACCAAAAAGATAGTTATGGCCTAACTTTGCTTTCGTGTAATTGAAATAACAAATATTACAATTATAATAAAGTTTATTTTAATTCGTAATTTGATAATGAGTTTATCAGTCTGAGGTTTAAATATATTACTTTAGTTATAAGATTTACAATATAATTTAGATAAGTCAATAATTATTAAATTAAAATAAGAATAAATTATTTTTAATGGTCACATGTATACGCTCGAAGAAAAAAGAATTTTTATTACGTAGAAAGCAAAGCATGAAATGCTAAACTGTGTAAAACAATATAGGGAGCGACGAGGGAATTCTATGCATTGAAACAATGTTGTTTGTTCTTTTGCCTGCCAACCTCTCGAGTTTCTGTCACCCAGTAGGCTTCTTTGACCAGGACCTGCTTTGTGATGTTCTGTGGACAAATGATTCCTTCAAACCTCATATTAATGAAGTGCGAAAACTTACAGGATTACACCAACAGATATCCAGTCAATGAGATATGATTAAAAGATTTTGGAAAACTTATTTCTTTTGTTTTCAAAACATTTATTTCATCTGCGGCTTTATATCACGTCTTTAATGTTTACATTACCGAACTTTAAAAACAATAAATAATAACTTTTGTAATTATTTCCAAGATCTTTATTCTGAAAGTTACAATTCATTGCTTTAATTAATTAAAAATTAAAATATTATTAATTACGATTGTTAATAACATTATTAGCCTTATTAAAAAAGTAAAGGAAATTTAAAAAAAAACATTCAAATGGAAATTTTTTGGTACGAGCAACAAACTGATATTATTATTTTGTTATATTATTAAATACAAAACAAATGATTTCATTTTAAATATAGCGCGATTGTTTAGTATTCTATTTCCAACTTTTCTCATTCTACGATTCGACATTTCGCTGCTTTCTATTTTTCTTTATTTACATTCTTATAGCCTTTGACATTTTGCCAAAGGAAATAGTAATTGATATTATATATGCAAATATGTTTCATTATTAAACGTAAAATGTTTCTAAGAAAAATGTAAGGTTTAAGAGTCAAATCACCTATGGATTTATAATCCTAGCCAGAAAAATATTTCAAAATTATATATCTGAATTTTCCAAAGATTATTTTCAATTTATGTACAATTATTAAAAAAAAAATAAAATAAATACAAATAACAAATTGCACGCGCTTCTCGATATACAAATGAAGAATCTTCATCATTTGTTTAACATTTTATTTTATCAACATTAATTTGTGTAAATTACGGTAAATATGTACTAATTTACACCAATATTCATTTCATGAAAAATAATTTTAATTTTTGGTGCACAAATGCTCGTGCACCAATAAGTTTTTCCAATAATTGAACGTTATTCACGTTGCATTTCAACATAAAAGTGTTTTTTACAATGTTTGCTTAATATTCATAGATTTATAAAATACAAATTATTTCATCAAATTCTACTCTAAAATGTGTTTGTAGAATATATATGTAGTTTCGTCAGTATACGTAAGATTTAAAATTAATATTATAATTATTGGTGTGAAAATTAGATTTGGTGTATACAAAGTAATACAAACTTTAAATTGACTATACATTTTCATTGGTTTGTTTACGTATTTTTGGTGCGCACATTTTATTATTTGAAGAGAGAAAATATAGTCACTATTTTCTATAATACTGAATAAAAATTAAAACTTACCGCGTTCTCCCGTCTGTCGTAAACTGGCATACTGACTGACGTCATTAGTTTATAATTATATCCTTGAAGATCTGCTTGGCTTTGATGATACCTTCTCCGTTGTTTAACATATCGTCTATCCTGTTCCTCCATTTTGCTAAATATTTTTTTAACTTTACGATAAAGGGTGAAACGCTCTTTTTGCTTAGCGCATTCCTCCTGTTCCCAAAGCCAATCCGTCATTTTTGGATCAGTGATATCAGCGTATACAGGTGTCCATATTGTAGGATGATCAGTGCGACCTAATACAAGAGGCCGAGCCATCACAGGAATATAATTCAGTACCTATTATAATAAAAATCAAAATAACAATTAAAAAGAGAACATATATAAATTCGCAATACGAAGATATTACATTTATTAAATTCAAATTAATAAATACAAATTATAACCTTGGAAATTTTTGCCTAAGTAGTT
This sequence comes from Leptoteleia sp. ZL-2020, assembly GCA_022817305.1. Taxonomy (NCBI): domain Eukaryota; kingdom Metazoa; phylum Arthropoda; class Insecta; order Hymenoptera; family Scelionidae; genus Leptoteleia; species Leptoteleia sp. ZL-2020. The sequence continues at coordinate 14,439 of JABFPN010000995.1, forward strand.
TACTTCAATATCCTAATCTATCTAAAAATTTGAATCAACTAATATGAATCTTTTAAACTTCTGAAAGGTTTTGTAATGCTCTGATTAATGAACAACTTGCAAGTTGCACGTTTACATTAAATTTTATTGAGTTTTTATAGAGCACATGTACGACACATATATAAAGAATTTATTGTAACAAAATATTTTCATACCTGTTCTCTAACTTCCGCTAATGTTGAAAGATGTACAAAATAACCCCTATTGGCACAGGCCATCCATTTGAGTTCTCTGACATCGGCTACTTCTCTACCAATTAAATATGTAAATACTCTAACGGGCATATCAGCCTGTTCTGGATGATCTGGGTTGGTTGCCCAGTTATAAAATTTAAATATTTCTTTGAAGTTATCAGGAACACCGTCGGTGACTAACATAATGGCTTGATTACAGCGAGAACCTTCCTTCTTTTCTCGATATGACTGTAACATTTCGAAGGCTTGATCAAGAACCAATGAAAAGTTGGCTATCCTCTCAGTTACCATATTCGATATTTCATTCTTCAGTTCTCGAATATTTGCAAGATTCGCTTGAACAAGTGTGTTGCTAAAACATTTTACCACCTATAAAGACAATTAATTTTTAATACTCTAAGTTATAAGTATAGTGAGAAAAAAATCATGAAATGATTTTGTAAAAAAGATTTTAATTATATATTTTTTTAAATTAATTTTGTATATTAGAAATTGAAATATATAAGCATAAAAGTATGTATATTTTTAAATAAATGCAAGTACCTCTTTAGTTTCATTAGAAAAAGTAATGATATTAACGTAATCATTATTTCCTAATGTGTCCAAAATATTATTAACGACATGCCTCGCAATTTCTTTTCTCATTCCGGTCATACTTCCCGAGGTATCGACTAAAATTAGCATATCTTTAGGACTGGTAGCTGCTTCGATGTACCAGCTTCTCGTTCGACAATCAAAGAGATCGACAGATTTGGTATCCCACGAAATTGCCGGATATTGTCGCATAAATCCAGTCGCGCTGCCAAAGTATTGCCAGGACAAAGACGGATCGACTTCGTAATTATTGATAAACGTTTTGTCCAAGACTTCGGACCACTTTATTGCTTTTTTTACTTCTTTTGAACCATCGTAAACATTCGTTGGGACATGTACCGCGGACATGCTCGTGTTCACACGTCCACCAAAATGTGCGTTGTATGTCAAATGTAGTGAATTATTTTTCGCATTCACATACTGAAAATCTTTGGGGTCTTCGTCCTTTGCTTCGGAAGCTGATTGCTCAGCTACATCCATTATTCTCTGAAATAATTAAGCATATATTATCCTTCTTGTTGTCTTCAAAGAACATGTACTATACTCCTATCATATAATTAAGATTGATTTTAATATAAACGATAGATTTACATTTTAAACATTTCCTTATGTTTAACATAACTTTAAGTAAATTCTCTATTAATTATAGAATAATCCATATGATTTCAAAGGGTTATTCTATATGAGTTCGAACGCTCCTCACACTTTCCCGTTCGTAATGCTGAAGTGATAAAGAAACGCTGCTAAAAGAGTCATTGAACCACTGTCCTGATGCCCACCTTCACTACTACACTATAGAGCCAGTCTCATAAACTCAACTCTGGATATAGCATCTTTGGTTACAAGTGCTTGTGCGATTAACAATGTGAATTTGGCAGTAACCTCATTATTCAGGTTATGTTGCATAGAAAACCAGTACTGCGATATAATATGTGAACAAACGGGAAGTGGGAAAAGGTATCGCTGATGGAGGAACTTCATCTATTGCTCCAATTGTTAGTTATAAAAAGTCCTTTATCTACAACTTAACTTTTCGACAACTTATATTTTTCCATTGTATTTTTAATTATTCCATTCAACCAAATCATAACTTCGAATTTTAAGTATAAAAGATTACATATGTTTCACTTCGTAGTGTAAACATTTCTCTATGTTACATTATTTTTAAAGTGCCCCAATTATTCTATCAGATGAATCTCATATAGAAAAACATAATAATTTTGAAGACACTCTCAGAAAAATCATCTATAACTATGTATACTTTTTAATTAATAGACTATATTTTTCTGATACAATAAATTTTACATTGTAATTTAATGCGACACTGATGTTGAGAATACACTTTAATGTTTATAAGCATATAGAATATTTTTAAAGTAAAATTATTTCACTTACATAATAATAACTTCAATTCTGCTAAATATAATAATAGCATGCTTTAAACACGCTGTATTGCTTAATGTAAGATATTTTTTTCCAAGTATACTCACGAATTAATATAGAACTATTGCATGCTTTGTATAAATATAGACAATTAATATTAATTATCATTTTATCTTTAAAAAGCAAAAATTACTCTAGAAATTTAGAAGGCTTAACAATTATTATTATTATTATTATTATTATAATTCGATATAAGTTTTGAAAATCTCAAATAATAAATCTGCCTTCAAAACGTAATTTTTCATGGTTGAAAGAATGCCTGTTACCTTAATTGCGGATATTTTCAGACCCATCATCGCCTTAATATCGTTAGCAATGTCTTGAACCAAATTTTTTCCATCTCTAGGCGCAACTTGAGTGTCTTTGTAACTTTCATGGAACTTTTTTATTCTAGTTACGTAGGTTCCTAATTCACTTAATTCAAAACCCAACTGATCGGCCCATGTTTTGACTCTGTAAGTATAAAAATTTCATATTATTTTACTTATTAAACATATTTAATACATCAATTAAACTCATTAATCTACTCTTTACATTTTTAAGCATTTTAATAACTTAAACTTTAAGTCTGGAAAATGAAATTTCCAAGTTTCAATAAAACTACTAATTCTAAACAAAAAGAAACAACCAACATTAATTAAACTCGAAATATAGGTCATGCATTTTTCTATTTCCATAATTAATCTATTTTTAAACCGCACCCCCTCGTGTTTTCTGTTGTCAGTCACATGTTTCCTTACAATTATGTCTTTTTTGCGTGTAACCCTATATTCTGTTTGCAAACAGTTATTTCATCCAGAAATACACATCAAAGTATTTTCCACTTTCAGTTTAATTACAATTTATAATTGTAAAGCGGAACAAATAAGTTTAATTTAAAAATGCAAATGAATAACATTATACAACGCATCGTAAAGACTGTACAAGTTTCAAGTTCTCTTAAATACATTATAACATTTGATACGTTATCTCTTTCGTAAAACTTATTTATGGCTTAACTTGAATACAAACTGTAGCTTTATAATGTTTAAAAATAAATTCTGATAATGCGCTAAGTGGAAAATGTAAATAAACAAATTCACAAGATAGCACCATGGAAAAGGAACAAAATTAAAATGAACTGAATTGAGGTGGCGCTCTACTTTTGTATTGAAAATTAAAGTGCTATATGCGAAGTGAAAAACCGAAAGCAAGCACTGGTCCGACAACAATTCAGTCACGTGTTACTGGTTCCGGGAAGCTTTTGACTTTTCCCCTCGTCACAATTGATTGACTTACATTGCGTGTGATATTCCATCGCCGCGTTCAGGAGCTTCGATTAAAATGAATAACACGACAGCTGGAAGCAGGCAGCTTTTCATAATGGTCCGAAATGGCCAATAACGCACGAAAATAGAAATTAGAAATAAAAAGTGCCGCTGACGTTAAAGGGTTTTGCTCCCAATCATATGACTGACGTTCTACGAGACGACGTGTCATGTGCTCCGGCTTTCGACTATTCTATTGATTAGAATTTCATCGTCGAGCTTGCGCGCGAAAACCGAGGCAAAGCAGCATATGTAAATCCTCAAGGAAGGCACTGTGGAATCATCCCGAGGACATGCGCAGCCAAGAATACCGTTTATGATTCTTGCTTGAACTCGCGGCCTCTGAAATTCAATTGGTTTTATTTAAATTTACATTGTTGTTTATTGTCAATAGTTTATTGAAGATAAAATTATAAATAAATAGTGTTGTCGCTGTTACTAAGTGAAATTGGTACAAATAAATGCCTATTATTAATCAATAGGTGCAAAATAGTTTTATTTCTTTGTTTAAATCATATTTACAGGGTGAACCACTGTAAAATTCATTGACATTTTTATACAAATAATCTTTCTGCGAATATTGAAATATTTGCATTTTATAGAACAAATATTCCTACAATGAACTAGCATTTCAATCTTCCTAAATGCAACACTAGACTTTCATTGTATCGAAATTAATTTCTTAATATCTTTTATTATCTTATCACTTAATTTGAGCAACTTAATTAATTTAAATTCATAATAAACACTAATTTTTGTATTAACATAATTTGAAATGAACATATGTGTTGTTTGTTTGTTGACATAATTTACTTCTAAAAGTAAAGTATTCTCTCTACACTTTAAAAGTAAAGTATTATTTTTAGCATTTTTTAAGTTCAACGCTTGAAGAAGAACATTTTAAATTATAATTAGTTTAATTATAATTAATTGGCTACAGATCGTTATAAATAAAGTTATTTAAAAAAAATGAAATTAAAATTAGTATTAATTAAATCATCAGGCAATTAAATTTTATAATCATATAGATTTGTACTATATAGATTTGTACTATAATGTTGCAAAATTAATATTTCAAATTAAAAGATAATGACAATTAAAATAATAATCACAACTGAAATTTGAATCTTTAACATTTTTTCGTTTTACAGAAAGTACATTACATTTATTTCTTAAGCATTACTGCAAATATTAGAGATTTTAAGTGTTTTTTAAAGTGTTTTACAGTTTCTTTTTGTTTTAAATTAAAACATTTTTTTAACAGTCGATGTTTTAAAAAAACTACATCACTTCCGTATTATTAAAACATTTAAACTAAAACATGATTATGTGTCTTATAATTGAGAATGAATATATTTTAATAAAATCACTTCCTTTTCAATTTAAAATATTATTAATTATATTGAATTAAATATAAGTATGAGCAATTATAAATTTTTAAAAGTGTAATCGAGTCAAAGATATATGTCATATTAGAAAAATGTTTTACCATCTTTTAATTATATTTTAATTATTTTAATAGGAGCAGTATTAATATGTGAATTACCAATGTATTACAATGAAACATTATTATTTCCGGTTTTTTCGTAAACATTATATTTAAATAATAATAAGTTACACTAATAGGACAAATATCTCTCAAGGGTATTTCCGAAGCGTTTATTTTAAAACATTTTATAGAAACTGAATACAACATTTAAAATAATATATTGAACATATACATAAACGTTCATATGCACTTCAAGGGATTATTATTAATAGAATAAAAATTGTACTCAACATAAAATCTATTTTAATAATAATACAATATACAATATGACATATTCTGAAAAACTTTAATTTCTACCATAATATATTTCAGTTGTCAAACAGTAAATGGTAAATTTTATTTCCTTTTTCTTTCTCTTATGATTAAATATTTTACTTAATTCAATTACTTACTTGTTAAAAATGTGTCTTGAATACATCAAGTTATAGATATTTTTATCAGAAATTTTATATTAACGTTTTATTTGACGTAGAAAACGTATCTTTCAAAACTCTTCCACATTCTAAGTGAAGCGACCGAAAACTTGCTCCCTTCTGTTTAAGTCCAATCTTGAAGGGAGTCGATATTTTTGGAGGGGTTACTGTCACCATATGGGATTTTGGATATCAGGCAATTTTAGAAAGATTAGAAGTAGTTTTTGGAAGAACAAATTTCATTTATCTGTTGAATTTAAAAACACAATTAACGGATTTAATTATAACTTTCTTCCAAAAATAAATTGAATTGTGCTAAAATTATTTATTTCAGTAAGTTTCATATTTTTATGTAAAAAGAATCTTTAATTCAAGAATTTAAAAACTATAATCAAGTATTCTTTGATGTTTAAACATCTTTCATTTTCTGAGATTGAGATAAAGTATTGAAGAAATATTTAATAAAACGTAAGGCAGTAATTAGAATATTTAATTAATTTTCCTGAATATTCCGATTTTCTTATAGAAATAGAAGTATAATTGTTATAAACTTTTTAGTTTAGGTCAGAAGTTTGATTCTCATTAGTACAACTATTTTTTATTGTTGAAATTTATACATAAGTTATAAAAACATTGCGAGTATAAAAAAAATCTTAAAAAAGTTAGATTTGTTTCTTAAATACAAAATTCTACATCGAGGTGCATATATTTAATTCTATTGCATTGTACATGTAAATGTATGATAAAATTATTTACTATTATCCTTATTAAGAATTATAAAAATGACATCAATATATATTGAATCAGTCAAATATGAAAACAATCACCATGTAAAAAAGGGCTTGTTTATTCATTCGTTTGCGGACGGTAATTGTTTCCACATTTAAATGATTCAATATATATTAATATGTTATTTTCAATAGGGATTGCATTAACATACTAACTTGTATTAACTATTTCGTCATTCAAATTAAGAATCAAAAAAAAATTAAGAATAAGAAAATTTCAGTTATTACCTTTTTTAACATTTCAACGGAAAAAAAATCCGTTGCGTTTAAAGTGATAAATAGTAAATAGTCAACATTGTTTTGAATCGTGAAAATATTACTTCTTTTTTATACCGAGTTAACGGCATTAATACACATTCTCTTTGGGGCCATATATTAACAAAAAGAATATTTTTCATTGTAATTAACTACTGCATAAATGTTTTAACTTACATCATGCAAATCCAGCACTGTTAAAATGTACACTTTTTTTATTAATTTGGAAGTATTTTATATTAAATGACTTATTACGTAGTAACTTTAACATTCATTTATTGGCAGACGTGCTTTAAAACGCATCACATGATCAAAACATTTAAAAAGCAAATAGCAGCTGCCTTTCTTTCAGTAGTTAGTTCGCGGCTTGTGTGGCAGGTTGCGGTGAATGCGCAGTAATAGTGCGATTTGTTATACTAGCGACAAATACATACAACAAAATACATTGGAAAGTAAACTTGTCAAATAATTGACGTTTCCTCAGCGATAAAGAACTGCTGCGCAAAACATTCGCAGCCAGTGAATGTATCGATTTTGTTTTAAATTGAACGTGTAAATAAGGGACACAGTTTTGAAAATGAAGGAATTACTCATCGCGCTGTGCGCGATCCTGGCTGGTGAGTTGTCATAAGTGATCGAGCAAAACGTACTTTGACTGGTTGTTTTGACGTAACTCCGATCCTCTTTGTTGAAATATTTCAGTATTTATTGCGACGCTAATATGCACGTTTTTATTTTTATATTTTTTTATTTTGTGCTCCACTTGTTACCAAGTGCTCTTTCAACTGTTTATACGTTTCAAATTCTTCAATTTTATCTCTCGCATTTGTGAGGAGCTGATTTCGAACAAAGAATATTATTCTTTGTGGTTATGATTCAACGCAAATTTCACTTTCAACTAACTAGATGTTCAATTTATGATACGAAATTATTAACAATGGTTTCTTAACAAATTATATTATTTGAAATGTGAAATAATTAGAAGAAAGGTTAATTAACAATTTAATAATGCAAGTTACTTGCATGCAGAATTGTAATTAATTTAAATTATTAATTCATTGAGTTAGATACCACATTGTTTTCCTTTTTTTTTTTATTAATAAAGGTTATTTTCATTTATAAATAATAAATGTAGTTATCTTTAGTTTATTATTTTCATTATATAATTTTAAATATAATTAAAAATGTCATTATTAATTTGAAAGCAATATAAATATATTTTAACTATAATAATAATAGTAGTGAAGTCAATGATATTAAAATAAGTATATATTAAGCCAATTGAATGTAAACAGATAAATAAATATACAATTACTTGACACTACGACTACCATGTTATATTTACCAATTTCTACCAATGGTGGTCGAACAATTGCTCTTTAAATGTTCTGTTCTATTTAAAATTAAGTAGTCATATATTATATGAAATTGAAGTATAAAAGAGGGCATTTAACTGCTCTGATATGTTTAATGTTAAAAATGAAAATAAAACAATGGTTGGAAATTATAAGAAAATGTAATCAACAAAATAATTATATATTGATATAAAGTTTACATTGTACAGAAGTTTGTACATTGATAAATTATTTTAATGTAATAATTAAGTAATAAAATTACTCTTGCTTTGTTCTTCATCTTAAGTATATGAATTTTCAATTGAAAAACCGTAATGTTTTTGAAATGATTTTATCATCAAAACATAGTTATTTTAAATTTTATTGCATCAGTTTAAATAGTTTTGGGTGACCAACGTTTATAAACATTAAAAGTTATTGCTAATTGATTGAAATGAATCAACAATAAATAGTGAGATTAAATCATCACCAAGATACAAAGTTAGTGAAATTGATAATTTAGACTGTTTCAAATAAATCATTAATATAAGGTCAGCCTTCTGTTTACATCTTAAAATAATAAGGAATTCAACTTGAGATATGTTATGAGAAAGATAAAATTTATCTTACTAATTAAGATTTTGTTTGATTTGTTATGTATTGTTACGTTGAAAGTATACATTAAAATATTAAAATAAATATATGCACAAAGAGTGAAAATTTGCATTAATTTCATGAAATCATATTCAATTTAAATTAACAATTGGTTAACTTATATTTATTCTCATTTGATGCCAATAATAGTAAGACAATAAGGAAAAGTAAATTTTGTTATATTCTATCTTAGCAGGAAATGCTAATGATAACTTAGAAGTTTCATTTTTTTTATATGTAATTGTAATGTATAATTATAATAATATTTTGAAGAGGATTTTTCAATGCTTAAGAAACTATAAAACTACAAAATAGTTTATGCATATATAAATATCAAATTAAACAAAAAGCCATGTGTTTGTTCTAAAAATTTCACATGAATAAACATAATACGTCAAATTACAAATTAAAAATACATTACTTAACAAGGAAATTAATTTATTCAAGTTGATTACCTGAGCTCAAGGCGAGGGATTATCGAAACTTAAACATTTTTACTTTTATTATATGTACACTAACATGTAATATATAATAGAATACAATGCAGAAAATATTCATTTATATTTTTATAAAAATAAAAATTATTTTCTAGTTGCATCAGCTAGGCCAAATCAACCAGTTACCATAGAAGTTCATAGTCCTACATTATATGGTAGCAAAGTTTGTACCAGAGGGCCAGGATACTGGTGTCAAAATATAACGTATGTATTTGATTGATGCATATATAATTTAATTTAACCCTTCATTGTTATCGTTTGCCCTTTTTACACGTTGATTAAAAAATTATTTTGTACAAAGTTATAGTGCATCGTAAATTTATAAGAAATTTGTTTGCTTTTAGCTTATATTTAGTCAGTTAGTTTTGATAAGACACCAATCGCTTTTTCTTATCATTTTCTCTCTGACATTTCAAAATAACGCAATACTTTAAGACTCTAACTTATAATAAAACATTACCACTTGATAATAAATAATTGAAGATTTTAGTTGATAAACGTACATGATGTTGACTAAAATTTCCGTTTTCACATTTATTTGCAATTAATAAATACAAGAGTATAAAATAGTATAAGAAAATAACAGTAACAATGGTAATAAAATATTAATCTATGTCACACATTTTTAAAACATTTTCAACTTTGCAATAACTTGTATAGAACCTCGGCTGGGTGCCATGCAACAAAACACTGTATTAACTCTGTATGGAAAGATATGCAAGTTCCGGAAGACACTGACAGTGTCTGTACCATTTGCAAAGATATGGTGTTACAAGCACGTAACCAATTGGAAAGCAATGAAACACAAGAAGACCTAAAGGCTGTGTTCAGAGGCAGTTGTGCTTTGATACATATTAAACCTATTATTCAAGAATGTGATAAATTAGTAGACAATTTTGTACCAGAATTGGTAGAAACATTAGCTTCTCAAATGAATCCATCAGTAGTTTGTTCAGTTGCTGGTCTTTGTAATTCTAAACATATTGATAGACTACTCGAAGAATATGAAAATGGAAATTCAGAGGTATGTATAAGGATGAAAATAATTTAAGTATAATAAATGAAAGTTAAATTCAACTTAACTTAAGAAAAGCATGTTTTATATTTCTGTGTCAAGAAAAATTTATGTATAAATTAAGTGTTTAAAGGAGATTAGATATGAAAAATTTAACAAGCTATTTTAAATCCTATTTTTCTCTCTCGTAATTTCAAACATTTTATTTACTCACTTTCATGAAAGTATATTTGGACATATATGACCTTGATTTTAAAATATATGTTTGATTCTAAAAAGTTTTATAATTCATTTTCTTATTAGGTTCAACCTATGATTCCTTTGAAAAATGATGAGTATCAACCAGATGAATGCTCTAAGTGTTACACTATTACGACTCATATGGAATCAAAGTTTAAGAACTCTACTAAAAGTGACTTTGTGCATCGGCTTCTCGACTATTGCGGGTTAATGAATTCTTTCTCTGATAGCTGTGCTTCTATTGTTTTAACATATTCTGACCCCATCTACGATCACTACAAAAAAGAATTTAATGCTGACAATATTTGCCACCTTTCTGGTAAATGCTCAGATAAATTCCATGTACACGATAATGATGAAAAGGTACTAAGACTTTGTTCGATTTGAGTTTATTTAAATTTTTTTTAGAATTTTTATAACATTTGAATGGAATTTTAAATGAATGTGAAATACTAACATATGACCATTTTTTGTTGAAGACATTAAAAGTCGAAATTCGACCATTATCAAGCGTCGGAATGGTAGAAGTTAATGATGATTTGCCTTGCAAATTGTGCGAACAGTTAGTAAGCCATTTGAGAGATTTGTTAGTAGCTAATACAACCGAATCAGAATTTAAATTAGTTCTTCAAAATCTTTGTAAACAAACTAAATCATTTACAGCTGAGGTATGTTAATTTTTATATGATTTTATTAATTTATATGAAATTGTTTTATTTCGTAATAATTCATAATTTTCTTTGTAGTGTGTGTCTATTGTTAATGAGTATTACTCAGTAATTTATAGTTACCTTACGAAAGAACTAGATGGTAAATTAATATGTGAAGTAGGTGGAATTTGTCCTGCTAAAAATTTAAATGTAAGTTAAAATAAAATTACTAATATTTATATTATTTGTTAGTTTTAATAAAATAATCCAACACTGATGTCTATGAATACAGGATGGGCCAGTTATGCCTTTAGTGTCTGATGATGCTTTAAGTATTGGTTTAAAAATTGCAAACGTAAACAAAAATCAAGCAATATCAAATCCTGAAGCAAGTGACATGCAGTTACCATTGGAAAGAATGAATCCATCTATCATGATGTCGCCAAATGTGAACGTTCAAGGTCAAACAACTTGTTCTTTGTGCGAATATATTTTACACTATATTCAAGAAGTTATAACTGATCCATCATCCGAAGTAAGTTTTCAAAAATGTAGCCTCTAATAACTATGTTAAGATATTGCAATGAAAAAAATGATTTATTATTAACGAACGTTTAAATATTTTAGAAAGAGATTAAGACAATTGTTGAAAAAGTATGTACAAAAATTCCAAAAGCATTAGAAGATGATTGTGAAAAATTCGTTGAAAGTTATGGCGATGCTCTTGTTGCTGTACTTGCAACACAATTAGATCCTGGTAAAGTTAGTATTGTTTATTAAAAATATCACATCGTTCATACTTTGTTATTGTAAATTCTTGTCGCGAAGTTTGAACGAAATTTTTAGTGTAATAAATTTCTTAAAACATTTTTAAGTATTTTTACATTTTTTTTAGATTTGTTCAATGTTTCGATTATGTCCAACAAGTGAACTACTGGAGCTTGTAAAGAAAATACCGCGAGAGTATACTGTTGAAACTGAAATCAAGAAAAAACCAACTTGCCCACTCTGTCTCCTTGCTGTTCAAGCATTGTATAATGCAATTAGAAATAATAAGACTGAGGTATAATTCAATTACGTATAATTTTGATTATAAATAAAGCTTATTAATTCAGCATTTAAATAACTAAACGACTTTAAGAAAAAACATTTTATTGATATCATTAAAGTTTGATAAATAAAAGAAGTGTTTTATATTGACATGTTTTTTTAGAAAAATATCATATATGAACTTGACAAATTGTGCTCTCATTTCCCTGAATCTCTAAACGATGAATGTAAAAGTTTTGTCAAGGGTTATTCTAAGGAATTAATAGAAAAATTACTCGATGACATGAGACCACAAGAAATATGTGAATACATCAAGCTTTGTAATAGCACTCCAAGTTTTATACCTAATTTGTTGCTTGGTAAAGAAGGTGAAATAAGTAAGTTTAATTTTGTAACATTTAATTTATTAATATGAATTATAAATGGCATATAAGTCAATCGTCGTCAACAATTCACATTTCTTATTACTATTATAATTTTAGAAAGCACGGACGTGCAATTCAACTGCCTAATAAATCTATTATTTTAATTTTAGTGACTAATGAAATTCCCGACTATGCTCCAGTGGAATCTGCGATTCAACATACTAAATCAGTAAATATGGATATTGAATGCACTGCTTGTGAAACGGTCATGAAATATGTTGAACATCGTTTAAGCAACAAAAATACAAGAGATGAAATCGAAAAAGTTATTCATGATATTTGTGAATGGGCTCCGGAACACATTTCTGAAAAATGTAATAAATTTGTAGATACATATGGAGACGCGGTTATTAGTCTTTTAGCAGATGGAATATCACCAAAACAAGTTTGCATTATGATCAGTTTATGCTCTGTTCCGCAACAAATAAAAGGTACGTTTATTTATTTAATCTTATTAATACAACACTAAGTAAAACATGATGACAATAAATGAAAATTAAGTAGTCCTTTATATCTTTATAGCAAAATTTAATATCAAATTTTTCAGCCCAAATTGGTTAATAATTCGTTATCTGTTCTGTTTTAGAATCGGTAACAGAATGTGCTGTATGCCGAGCTATCACTTCTGGAATTGATGAGTTTTTGAACGATGAAAAAACTGATGAAGAAATTGAAATATTTATAGCTAAAGTATGCAATTTTGTTCCTGCATTTATAACCTCCTATGACAAAGTAAGTTGATACATATTATTTAAGTTAATTACATAAGACAATTTAATATTAATTTTATGGAGAAGAAGTCTAATAAAGTAAAATTTTAGTGTAACACGATGGTCACGGCTTATGGTCGAAGTATGATCAACATTATAAAACGAGATGGGGCCGTCGATAGAATATGTACGGAAATCGCGAAGTGTGATAAAGACCAATTAATCGTGAGATCCAAACGCAGGAATAGACGAGAGGTAGGTGTTAATAAACGTTGCACTTGGGGCCCACAATATTATTGCGCTAATGAAGCACAAGCTACCGAGTGCAAGGTAAGACCTGGGTAAAAATCTTCAAATAAGAAACCAAAAAGAAAGAAACGAAACAAAAATAAAAGAAGATGCAACACACATTGTGTTAATTATGTTAATAAATTGAATTTTTCTAATGAAATTAATGTTTTTGTTGACAGGCAGTGGAATATTGTGAAAATCGGAAATTAATGAATGCTCAAGGTGAAGTGGCAAGTGATGCGACGAAGCCCTAACAGCTGTGTGATCGTAACAGAACTGTTGATATTAATTTGTCATTAAATTTTCTCACGTAAATTTTAAATAATAACGTACTACATTTTGCATCCCTCGATAACTAAATGAAGTATAATAATATAGAATTATAATGCGTAGAATACTCTCAATTAAGAAAATAAATAATAAAAGGTTATTTTCTATTGCTAATGATATAAAACTTTGTTATTTTTAAAATATTTGAAGTTAATTATGTAACATTTTATAAGCTGATAGGATGGGTTGCGATTGAGAGTGATGTTAAAATAATATTGTATGCGCATTGTTCATAAATGAATTATAATTTTTGATTATCAATTTAATAATAAATAACAGATAATTTTATTTTTAGTTTGTGTTTGAAAGTTACATTTCTTAACCTTAATAAATATTTGTAGAGCGATCATACTTTCATATAAAAAAATTGCAAGTAATTATTTAAAAAGAATGAAGTACATTAATGGAATGAGGAAAAACGGAATTGAATCTACTTAAGAGGACTGGAGGTCTAGGAAACTTTCTTGTATTCATGTACTTTTTTATTAAAAAAAAAACTTTGTTACATAAATTAAAACCTATTAGGCTATACAAGTTTGAATAATTTTATTTTCACCTCAAATTTTTACTCAATATGTATCATATCTATCTCAATACTCATCACGTACCACTTAACTAAACCAAAGAAATGGGAAGGTCAAATATTGATTGATTATTTAATAACAATAATAGCCTATCATATGGTAACTGTTTATAATCTAATAAAGTATAAAAAAAAGTTCACATTTAGTACATAATTATCATGTTTTTGATAACCAAATTGAAACATTTATATTTTTATAATCGAATTGTATCAATAATATTATTATATTATAATATAATAGTATCTTTTTTATTTGTCCAACTTTAAAAATTCGCGCCATTTATTAGTGCTCCTCACGTTCGTGGCGATCCACATAACTGATGTAAATACGCCTTTAAAAACTCTCTCTCTCTCCCTCTCCCTCTCACTTTCGAGATATTCGCTTGTATTCGCTGCTAAATAAATGGAAGGCTTGTGTTTGTCTGCAACTGTGTTTGAAAAATATTAAGAAATAAGAAGATTAAAAATTCATTATGTGACTATTAAGTATAGTTGGTAACTTGAACTGTAATTAAACGTTAACAATAATATGAATCCCTCCGTAAAAGTATGATTCAAATAGTAAGTGTAATTAGTGAGCCGGAAGATAGTATTCGAAGATAACGAAAACGTATAGGTTAGGGAGTTTAGTTCGTATAGTTAAATCGGATTTCCTTCAAAATGACCAATAAAAGCTTTAACATGCAATTTAAAATAAATGTCATACTATTCGTTACGTGTTCGGCTGTTTTGGGAATTGCATTATGTAGTCCAATAGAGCAAATTACAATTTTTGATATGATGAAAAGAGACAACCAGTCTTGCGATCCCGTCATTTCATTTTTAAACAATACAAAATATGTGCCTATAAGATGCAACATTACTTATTCATCGAAGCTTGTAAAATCCGATGAAGATACAAATGATCAACTTTTATGTTATGGTATTTATGATGCAATGTGCAAAGTTTGCCAACAAGGAAGTCTTGGTATAGATGTTATATCTAAATTTTATCCACAATCAAAAAAAATTGATGATGCATTAAATGATGATAAAAAAGAATTAAGAACAAAAATAGACCCATTCTGTAAAAATATTGTTAAACGCTTGATAAATCCTCATAAAAACATAGAATCACACGTGAATTTGTTAAAACAGAAATTTAGTGATCTTATAATATGTGTTCACATATGTTCATATCAGAATTCCAGTTTGAATCCATTATGTATTATTTTGGATATAATGTACAATATTATCGAAGTAAGTTACAGTGATGGTAAAAGCCCAGGTATAGCTGAACTTAATAATCCACCCATTCAAAATTCAAACAGTTCAATTCAAAATGAACAGAAAATTATTAAAGAAGATAAATCACAGAATTTAAAGAAAAGTGATAATAAAAATAAGAAAGAAAATTTGAAAGATATAACACCTAAAGTAACGGAGATTCATAAATCTGTGCCAAAGAGCAATAAGACAGAAATTGAAACTAATACAAAAAACTCCAAAGTAGATAAACCTCCAAAGTTAAATGATGAGGAGAATCCAAAAATAAATAAGTCCAAGCCGGAGAATAAAACTCAACATGAAAATATAATTAATAATCAACTTGGACCTCCGGATAATATAGGTGTTAATGTTGATCCTAAAAATATAGATCAAACAATTAATGAAGAAAGTATTCAAAAAGAAGAACCAAAAGAAATTGAAGTAACTCAAGGTACTAGTCAAATTAATAGGGAGCCTGACCATCAGCCGCCTGTTGTAGTGACATCTACAGAAAAACTTGATAATCCAATGAATCCTAGTGTGGAAGATACTGATAACAAAAAAAATGGTAAATTTTTTACTTTAATAGTTTTTATTTTAATGTCTTTTATTTTCTTCTCTATTTAAATTAAATGATGCAGTAAATTGTTAATTTAAAAGCTTTATTTGAATGAATAAGTTGTGTATTATATTTCAGATTTAGATAATGAAGATTTAAACAATGAAATGGATAAAAGTGACCAAAACCAGCTTGAACATTCTTATCAAACCGAGGAAGCCGGCGCAAACAGTTCTCATATATTTTTATACTTTACAATGATGTCATTGGGCTGTATTATGTTTTATATTTTGTACCTTAGTAAACAGAAGGTTATTAAAAATGAATATTGCTTTTTTATTTTCTTTTTTTGTAGTTAATCAACATTTTTAAATGATTCTATTTATTTTTCAGATATTATCAATTTTTGGTAAATTACGAAGAAGGAACAGAAATAGACGTCGTCCTAGCACGGCTAATTACAGGAAATTAGATTGTACATTGGAAGAGGCTGTAACGTCACAATGTAATGCAAACGTCACACACGTAATTTATTAATGTGGTTGTGGTTAATTTTTTTTCAATGTATTATAATTTATTATCTGGGATGAAGATCCTGAATTTTTACTGGGGGTTTAGCTCTAGAATCCACCAGTGGCTTTGAAGATGTGGACAAAATTGTTTATTTCTATTGAATTGACACAATAAATAATTTTTGTGCACATGTTAAAAATATAATATATACATCATGGACGGATCAATGATTAGAGACTTGTGCTGCGAACTTCATATGTCTATAATTGCTGTCATTCCATCTTTGCTGTATAATATACTATTTTCTGTAGGCCTGCGTTATTCAACAACTTCATACATTTATAATCCATTGAAATTTCGTCTGATCACTCAGTATTTTTAGGTATAACGTAGCAATACCATTTACATCAGTCTTATCAGAAATTTGTTTTAACGTTTAATAATAAGAACAAGAAACGAGTACGTAACATTTATTTTCATAACGTTATATTGTACAAGAATGCATAATATTTCCTTTTTAGTTTTCAATTTCGAACATATATAATGGAATAAGTAAAGGAATAATAAAGAAGAATAATTTCTTTTTCTTTTTTTTTTAAATTTTCTAATTAATTTTTTGTTGTATTGTAACTGAATATTGTAAGTGAAAAAATTATGACGATATATTGAAAGTTAGTCTTCCATGATATATGTTACATACTCCAATATTGCATATGATATTTCAGTGTATATGTTATATATTCAAATCTAGAGGGTTTAAGTGACCATAAAAAAAAACTTGAACAGGATTAATGAAGATCTGTTTATTGCTCTCTGACAATGTTCTACATGTTATTTTGAAATCGTGTGCAAAATTGGAAGTGAGGAAAATATAAACAGGTGAAATATAACATATACATATGGAAAAAGGTTGTTACATTTTATGTATTTATAGTTTTTTTATAATTTTTATTTAAGTTGTATCATCATAAAATATAAAACCATAATTATACAATGCTGATTGTTGTTTTGAAAATATTTGATAAACTACATATTGATTTTTACTTATCGTTAACTCAATATTAATTACAGGATAAGAAACAGTAAATACAATAGTCCAAAGAGATGAAATTATTATGTTTTTATAATTAGATTTTAACATAAAATATACATGACATATAAGTGGATTTTCTATTGTAAATAATGTAGTGAAAAATAAGTATAAATATTATGTTTTCAATAAAGGCTTTTGCATGAAGCTATATATTACCTAAATATTAAACAAATAAAATTTGATAACAATATAATTATGGTTATTATAATGTGATTAATTTTTCATTTATTTAATTAATAATAATAAGCCTTTTTTATTTATTTATTTTCTTTAAACGGTTAACGTTTTGTAAGTGATACTACGTTGTGCTATCAATCTACTACTATGTGTATAGATTTTGAATACTGTGTTTAATTTGTTAAAATTTAAAACATGTTTGAGACATGCTTTTCTAACAGTTTGTTTCAACTTACTTTATTTAGTGTATAGAGTTCATTCACTGACAATTATTACATTTTGATATATAGAAATCTTTAAGAATTGAATATGTAAACAATATACTGTCAATTGCAAATGTATGTCGCAGATTCGTTGTTTCCTTTTCATGTGATAATTTGTTTTCTGTAAATTAAATAAAAAATATCTTGATTCTAAACAGATTTCTTTCTTATTAATCTTAGTTTTTCCTTATTATTTTTTAATTCAGTAGAAGTTATAGTAAGGTTATTGACAAAAATAATACAAACTTTTTCAGTTACATTATTATAATAATACAATTGTTAGTATTTTATAATATTTAATATAATTATAGTATTGGACTATTTATTTCTTTGTAAATGAATATTGTATAAAAACTTGTAAAATATAATTTACTTTACTTTACTTTAATCAACATTGTACTAAGCACTGATTGGGCTATAAAGCCGAGTGTGTAATGGTAAAAGAGCCAGTGGTGGATGGTGCTATTATTAAAACATTCTGCCTAATGTATACCAAAATATTTTTTATGATGTTTATGCTTAACCAAGGGAAATTCAAACGGAAATCCGTCCCGCTGTACAAAGATTACAAGTCGATCCATAAGCGAGGTTTGTACTCGCACAAGATGTGGATTTCCCTTGGCACGCGACACATTTTTCGTCTCACGGAAGCGAGAAGTGTCATCTATCCAAAACTCCCTCGGGAGGGAAAATGGCGTTTGCTTTCCCGAGCGACCAAATAAAACATATTTGCAATTTCTCAATAGTCGCCCCCACCAACCGCGCGATCGTCGACTTGACTTGGAAGTCGAATCATTTCGCTCGTAACCAATGAACTCGATTAAAAAGCCAACTTTCGAGCCCCGAAGACATTAGGATTGCATGAAAATCGCACGCTCTCGGTCGCTGGTTACCACGCTTTAATCGGCCAAAGTTACACCGAGAAAAATTATATAATAAAACTTACTATATTATTAATAATTCGCGGATAAGTTTGCACTCATGATAGAATTTATTAATAAATCCAGTTGAAATAATCATACATCCCTTGTGGAAAAGAATGCTGAAAAATGTTGAAAAACACTAAAAAAAAACTGCTATAATTGGGAATTTTCAGCATTTTTCAGCATTCACTTCCACAAGGGATATATAATACAATTTATTACACTGGTTGACAAATTCTATCGCAAGTGCACACGCCCCCCTCCCCAAGTTACTATATTATTTTTCTCGGTTTATCGTTACGCAAAGTCCTATTTTTCTTTGCCCAATCCGTTGGCCTTCGACTAGGCGACGAGGAGCGATCACCCCCCGACGATCCGGCTGCGGATTCCCGTGCCCGTCACATTTGACATTTGAACGGACGTCCCCCACCCGCCCTCCGCGGGGTCCTCACATCCTCGGCGATGATAAGACGCGCGCGATCGGAACGTATCTAGGTACCAAGTAAATGGTCCCCGTAACCGACAGGCCAGCCGTCGAAAGGGGAGAAACGCGGGAGGAGAGCGGTGGCAACATGGCGACTGGAAAGTAAGTGCCTGCCGGTGACTGAGTGACCCACACACGCGGTCTTGCAGTCACAACTCACATACCGTTCTCGGTGATCGTTAAGTGCGCCGAACGACGGCCGACAAGTTTCCAACGTTACGCGCGTCAATTTCACCGGCTGCGAAAAGAGCGCGGCGCTCTCGCCAGGACAGCCGAACGGTGCTCGCTGTGCGCGCCTTCCCCAGAGCTCCATCCGGCCGCCTACCCCAAACTGCCGCCAATGACACCGGCGAAGCGTTGGCGCGCCGCCGCTTGACGCCAAGGCCACCACCGCGGGATGACCACAGCTCGCCGGGGCCAATTGGCGAGCGCAGTTCGTGCCAATAAACGCGGTCGACCCGAAGAGTTGTCTCGCCGCGGGTGAATCCCGGTGCCCCTTCTCGTTGGAGCGCCACCGGCGGCTCTCCAATTTCCGTTGGTCGCGCGGTTGCGTTATCCCGCGGTCTCTGGTAACCCGAGCGACCTTGCCCAGCCGGCGAGCAAAATCCTTCGAGCGCGCGCCACTCGAAACCGGAGAGGACCGA
>JABFPN010000996.1:0-34668 GCA_022817305.1 Leptoteleia sp. ZL-2020
ATGGATTAGGAAAAAAAATTTTTTCTTTATCCTATATGATCCATATATGAACATATATGTTTTTTCTTAATCCATATATGACCATATATGTTTTTTTCGTAATCCATATATGAACATATATGTTTTTCGTAATTCATATATGACCATATATGTTTTTTCTTAATCCATATATGACCATCTATGTTTGATTTTTACTAGGGTTTCTATATATCCATATATATAGAACTATATATAGAACTATATATATGGATATAACCATATATATCAAATATAATCTAAACATATATATCCATATATATAGAAATTTATATGGCAAAGAAGTCAGGTCAAATTTGCTTCGAAAATATGTCGTCAAATTACAATAAATAACAAGCTTTTATTTCATGCTGATGGTTGGATCGTGAGGACGCGAAAGTTCGCTGGCATTGTTATATTCGCAATTTTACTGTCTTCTCGAAAGTATTATTTGAACAAGTAGTGAATTCGATCGCGCACAATGCGCATTCCGCCTCGAAGTGAATCGGCTCAATCACATATTTCTTCATTTTTAACGAACTTTAACTGGCCGCTTTTTATGTCGCCGCTGATTTACAGTCGCTGCATAATGCATATGAGCGGGTCATGCGGGGATGTCGTGTAACGAACGTGAACGATGCTAAGAATCCTGCAATTTTTTTTCCATCCGGGTTATGGGTCATGAAATTATCTAGATGAGTCGCCTTTTTCCTCTTTTTTTTCTTCTTTATTTCAATTTTCATCAGTGTTTAACGACCCGAGAAAATATTTATATATGCGACATATATGGCAAAAATATGTCGCATAAATGTCGAATATATGTTCCATATATGCCCCATACATATCATATATATGTTCCATACATGCCCCATACATATCACATATATGTTCCATGTATGCCCCATACATACCACATATATGTTCCATATATGCCCCATACATATCATATAAATGTTCCATATTTGTCCCATACATATCACATAAATGTTCCATATTTGTCCCATACATATCACATATATGTTTCATATATGCCTCATACATATCACATGTATGTTCCATATTTGTCCCATACATATCACATATATGTTCCATATATGCCTCATACATATCACATATATGTTCCATATATGCCTCATACATATCACATGTATGTTCCATATAGGCCCCATACATATCACATATATGTTCCATACATGCCCCATATATATCACATATATGTTCCATATGTGCCCCATATACATCACATATGTGTTCCATATATGCCCCATGTATATCACATATATGTTTGTCACATAGTAAAGTTATTTTGGCCCTTTAAAAGACACCGATCGATAACTATGATTTCTATATTACTGACATTCTTTCACGTCCACCGATTGCCCAAGACAATCGTGGAAATTGTTCTTCAAAAGTACGCCCGATCTCTGGGTAATTATTCCTTTATCTCCTTAACTCGCAAAAAAAAATGGCCGTGATTTATTCTCTCTTAACCAGCATTAACCTTTAGATAAATGAGATAGGCTAGTCGAAGTGTTTTCAGGGATGTTAAACATCACGTTTATCTTATCGGATTATCTGTTGAATTCCACCTTTATGACCCAACAGTTGAATGCATTTAATGCATTTACTGGCGATAAAATAATCTTTATTAATGCGTTTACTTTGATGACTCTGGACGTTAAGTTTGATGCAGCCGAGGTAAACTGTTAGTCCCATTATATTATCGGTCGGATCATTGTATTATCGTTGCGACACTTCGTTTTACGCTTTACGTCCGCTGTACTGAGTGTGGCGCTGCCTTTGAAATATTTCTCACAAGTGCCATGGAGTTCTTTTATTTATTAAAATTGTTTCGCTTGAAAATCCGCGTAGTCGAATAATTTATTGTATGTTTAGTTAGTATTCATATTTGGCGCGGATGCGCGCGCATCCAGCGATTCGTACCCAACTTCAGGTTGAGTTTTTTTTGTAATAATGATCAATATTCTCGTAACTTGGCTTTTTGTGAAACTATCGTGACTTCTGAGGGTGAAATGATACTTTGTTGGTTAGAGTCATATGTGGAGTGTACGGTTTCGTCGTTCGAACCTACTTAATAACTTGAGTTGTATGACGAGTCAGAATACTACAATGCACCTATAGGATTTTAATCATAAAAAGAACAATCTTTTTTATATTTTTGACAATTATTATATATAAAACGATACAGATTAACATTGTTACCACTTTTCTATATCAAAATGGACAAAACAGTGATACCAACCCCCAAAAAATGGAATTAACTCGTTTTTCCCACAAGTTACAGATATACACTTTAAATTTATTCAAATTTATTCCTATACAAATGTGTTTTTTTATTCAACCCTTCAAAATTTTTTTAATATTTTTTCTCTTACCCCCCCAACCCCCCAAATTTCGCTGTTAATAAAGTGGCATCAAATTGTGAGAAGTGAGTTTCAAATGATGCCATTTGCGTCGGTTTATTTATCGTGAAGTAATTGGAGCTTCAACTTATTGACAATAAAAACTGTTGCCTGCAAATAGGAACGTCTGAGACCTCCCACGTATAATGCCGAGGATTATGCCATTGCTTTGCGGAGATGGGGCAGACGGCCGGTCGGCACAGCCCAGAGCTCGCAGGGAACTCTTCCCTCAACGACCAGTTCAAGTTCCGGTTACGTTTCCGGAAGTGGGGAGATGACGCTGAGACAATTCACTTCCGTCAGCGAGCTTCTCAACAAACTCAGGGCGGACCTTCGATTGGCCTTTCCAAGGTAAATTGAAAAGTTTTACTTTGCAAATTACTTCCTGCGTTTATATACTCGAGTTGTCACGGGATTGATAAATGAGACGCATTTAAAGTTAAGAATATAAGTTTTGTGGAGATTTGAAAGGTCAAATTAAAGAAACAAAAACAATAATATTGTTTGTTTATGTTTGAAGGGCACAAAAGTGGATGTAAATACAAAACAAAAACAATAATATTGTTTATTTACACTTGAAGGGCATAAAAATCGATATAAATATAAAATAAAAACAAAATCTGTTTACATTTTGTAAATTGGAAATATTAGAATGAAACAAAAATAATAATATTGTTTATTTATATAACAAAAACAAAGTCTGTATACATTTTGTATTTCAAAAACGTTTCCTCAGTACCAATTACTTATTTTCAAAAAAATTTTTTATTTATAGATTCAAGTTTTCAGGACATTCGAGGAATTTTTATTTAATACAACAAAACATTGCATCTCAAGTTAATAGCTATGGTAGTTTTATCACGTAACGACTTTAGCATATAATTTGAATACGATTGTCTGCGGAATATGTAATTCTGCATTGATTTTCAGCCTGTTTAACAGTGTTTGGGAAATTATTAAGTAATTGCGATGAGAATTTGTGTAACAAATAACGCTTGATTACAGTCATCTATCAGCGACTTGTGTAATTTCCTCCTCATTATTGTGGTACTAATTTGTCTGATGTTGAGTACATAAAGACAGTCCATGATATCTTATTAGGTTACAAAAGGCTTTATTCCGTATTAATCTATGCAAGTTTTCAAAGTTTTACCCTTAAAGAAAAAAATTAATTTGAAATTTCATTGATATTTTAAATTGTTAAAACGGGAATAACAATTAAAGGATTAAATAAAAAATTAAAATTTAATACGAATATATATTCTCTATGTAAAAATCAACTTATATATCACATATATGGGACATATTTGAGATATATATGGAGTATATGGGATAATTATGCGACGTACATAGAGCATATATGATGAGATATGGGACATATGCGGAGTATATATGGAGCATATATGAGATATATGGGACATATGCGGGATATATATGGAGCCTATATGAGACATATGTGGAGCATATATGAGATATGTGGGACAGTTATGACATGGAGCATATATGAGATATATGGGACAATTATGCGACATATATGGAGCATATATGAGATATGTGGGACAGTTATGAGACTTATATGGAGCAAATATGAGATATATGGGACAATTATGCGACATATATGGGACATATATGAGATATGTGGGACAGTTATGAGACATATATGGATCATATATGAGATATATGGGACATATATTTGGAATATATAAATTTTTACTTGGGTCATTTCCAAATAAATAATATAAATGTTGTTAAGTGAATAAAAAATAAATCTTGCGCTAAAATTAAGCTAATCAAAGTAAAATTCAATTATAAGCAAATTAATATCTCCCTTTCCTTTCCGGAAGTTACGCAAGCTGTTTCCTATTTATATTTAAATGGAAACAAGACAAAAGAGGAAGAAATAAAATGAAAACGTTTCCAATTAATGGGACGTAAAAATGCAAATGCGTCAAATTAAGCGTCGCGGCAATTGGTTAAAAAAAAGAAAAAGCAATTTAACATTATTGTGCCTCGCAAATGAGCTTTCTCTGACGGAACTAATCGCACGCGAGTCAATAGCCGGGCTCGGGTGTTACGAGGCGCAGTTATTTATTCTTTTTTTCTTTCTTCTTTTTTTTACACGGCGAAGACGCGTTGCGCGCGACTCTTTCATAGAACAATTAGTCGCGATAACGACGATCTAATGAGAGTGGCGGATTACGCGCCGGCGCACCGCGCGCTCGGCGCGCGCAAAGTGCCGTGCGCAGGCGCGCGGCGACGACTTCATTATCAAAACGACGCTAACGAGGCCACCAATTTCATTGTTCCCCGTAAACACTCGCTAGTCGTTTTCATCGGTGTGTGTTTTTGCCCGATATCAGCGCCATCTACAACTTGTAATTAGACGTGGCATTTGTTGCGCAAGTCAAACGTGGACGTTGACTGAGAAAATCTGACGGCAATTCCAAACGCCAACGGATATTCCAAGATATCGCTCGAAAATTTTCTTTCTTTCTGTCTTTTTTTATCTTCTCACGCAGTAGAGGATGGAACATATGTGGTCCATATATGTTGTAACAATTTTATAGAAGAAAGGTTTTTTCTTAATCTTTATATGGTTATACATGATCGATATATGGCAGTCATTGATATAATATTAATTAATTTTCTATCGACATTCATATTTGGCGCGGTTGCGCGCGCATTTTATCTGACAACTGCAACTTCATGTTGATATTAACTTATTAGAAATGAAATTGGAATGTTTTTGCTTGAAAATGTTAAAATGATTAATTATTTTTCACTTAAAATTCATATTTAGCGCGGTTGCGCGCGCATTTTATCTAACAACTGCAACTTCACGTTGAGCTTTACTCATTACTAATGTACCTGAAAATGTTTTGCTTGAAAATATGTTAAAACGATCAATTAATTCCCACTTGACATTTATATTTGGCGCGGTTGCGCGCGCATTTTATCTAACAACTGCAACTTCACGTTGAACCTTGCTTTATTAGGATTGGAGGATAATTTTCATCATATTTTGCAACGTTTCTATATTCATCTGAAAATTGTTCAGTTTTACAAAATCATTGCTGAAATTATGCTTTAATAAATTATCATTTACTGGGATTATTTTAAGAAATATATTTTTTATTATATATATTTATATGTATTTATTTATATACGTGTAAAAATTAATTTACGTCGATGATAAAGAATTAATTGAACATCCGTTTAAATAACTTGCCGCGATGATTGTACAAATATTACGACATCATTCTCCACTTGGAACTCGTTTTTAGTCCATAAATAAGTGCCGCGGAATAAAGGCGTCACATTTATCGAAACGAGCATATGGTTTAAAACCGCGAGGATCCGTGATGTCTACTAGGTCTCGGGCGACTGAACAATTTGATATTTCGCATGACTGACTCGGACACCTAACTGTTCTCCTCCTGCACCCGAAGTGTGTCGCCGTTGAAAAATCACTATTACTTAAGCTAACCTACTAAATCGACACCTCTCTCCATCTCTCTCTCGCTTCTTCCTTTTGAGCGAGAAAAAAAGTCCGAGATATCGTTTGGTATCTGGATTCAATTAATATGATTAATGGTCATACGTTAACATCGACAACGCACTTGTTCGAATCTAAACCATTCACACCGGGGACGAGCTTAAAGACGATTATTACCGACTTTCTTGGATTTCTTCGCTCTACAAAGTTTATAAATTAAAAAAGGAAGGATGCAAAAAAAGTCGTTTGTAAAAGGACTTGAACTCCTTTAAACAATCTGAATCGTGGCAAGAGATGAGCAAACTGTTTTTAGGTTAAAGAATAATGGTATTAATAGTGCTTTCGAGAAGCATTCGGAACAGCGCCATCTTTGAAGTTAATCTGGAATCATCTTAACGTGTGTTCAGAAAATATCTTTATTAATAAATAATAGTATTTCTCTTATAATTAAATCCAATTGAAAATACTATTAAAGTTTAATAAGATTGAATCGTACTTTTGTGTAGATTAAATCCCCATTGAAACTTATTTAAATATAGCATATACTTATTTATTTATAGGATCCAATAGGATTATTGAACATATGTCTATATTATAATAGGAATGAATAATCATATGACTTATTCAGGCTATAAGATATATTACCATTTATTCCTATTAATACAAATTACATATTTACTAATAGGACTGAATAGTGATATGACCTTCAGTTAGAATTAGTCATGTGATCATTCATTCCTATTAAATTTGGTCAATAGGTCATAATACTATTGAATCCTATTAGTCAATAGTTTTATATTATACTTCAATAGGTTTCAATTGGTATTTATCCTGAACAAAATAACGATACAATCTTATTACATTTTAATCAAACCTTAAATCTCGGATTTGATAAGAGTCGATATATTTTCTTAACTAGAATACATTTATCAATAATGTTTCACTGATAAATAAATCTCTGATAAAGGAACTGATAAATTTATTGTCTCTGATTTAATATTATTTAACTTTTTCTTTTATTTTTATAATTCTTTTAATCTTATAATCAAAAAATAATTTGAATTCAAGAGGATGATACCAAAATTTCAAAGCAGATGGCGTTGTTAATTGTATTTTCATCTTTCCCACTGCTGAAATGATATACAGATAGCACATGTACACCACATCTTCATGAAACAATTCATAGCGTACGTTATTATTATTATTCTTATTGATATAATATTTAGCTGCAATCGTCGTTAAAAATTTATGAAACAATATTTTTGTTTTTGTTCCATTAACTTGACCTTCCAAATATTTACAAACATTCCTTTTTGATGTGCTCGATGTTTAAAAAAAAAACATTCCAGTCTTCAGTTCCACATTAATTGTTTATTCTCGTTCGTAATATAAATAACGAATAACTGCCTTGGAAAAAAAAGGAGGATGAAGTTATCTTAACTAAATGCTACTTAGTAGTTGATTTAGCACGTTTTGCTCATCTCTTATCAACGCTCACAACGTCGAGGGCAGCGAACCCAGATAGCAGGTATACTTCCGTCTCATGTATAACGCCGTAACCGTATCCTCGAATGCGTAATCTCTTCGTAAACGCCACGCATATAAAGCATTCTGGTGTTCCATTACTTCGGCGGAAAATTCGTTTTCGTTTGCGGGAATGCAAGAATCGCATTCGTTCGCGCGGGCAAAATATTTTTCCAACACTTCTATTTCACTTTATGTACATTTGTATGAGTAAATTTTTTATATATTATTAGTTATTTGTATGATATATATACTGAGAAAAATGTAGTAGCAAAATTTAAAAAATTTATGGCATTGAAATATGAAACGGTTTCAAAAAACATAAACAAACTTTGATTTTTGTTTATGTTTACGTCCATTCTTATGTCCTTTGGATGTAAATAAACAATATTATTGTTTTTATTTTATTAATTTAATATTCCAAACATGTGTAAACGTCGTTTATTTATGGACTCAATTTAAAAAAAACGTTTTATTCTTCGGTTCCATAAAAAATTTCATAATAATTTAGAGATATCTCAAAAAAGTGGAGTTTTTTCTTATTAATAATGGTAAAAGTGATAATTATAACAGTAATTTTTACTACTTTCATATTAAAAGCTACTGCAGAGCTTATAAATTTTACCATTATTTATAGGAAAATATTTATTCTTATAATATGTTCTTAAATTCATATAATATATGGTATTTAATGATATTTCTTTTTTTTTCTTAGTGTAATTAATGATTTATTTGATTAATGTTCTTATAATTAAAAGCGAATTATGTTCAAATAACAATTTTCACGCTCCATTAAAGAAAGAAGAAACATTTGAGTTTTACGAATTTCTATATATGACCTATATCTATTCTTCTTTGCTTTCTATTTAATGAAACGCCGAAGTACTGATGATTTTTTGCGGGACAATTCCTCGATAGGTTTTTTTTGTAATCGGAGCTCTCATTTTTTTTATTACCCTCGAAATGAAATTGTTTCGTCTCTAGTGATTTAATTGTTTTTCGATGGAACTGAAGAACGAAACGTTTTCCAAATAGAAAATGTAAACAATCGTTTTTATTTTGCATCCTCGTGACCTTTCAACCGTAAATAAACAATAGTTTGTTTATTATTGTTTTATGCCCTTGAAAGTGTTTACAAACATTGCTTTTATTTACATTAATCTTTTAAAAAACATTTGATATTGTAATAAAATGTTATTTGGAACATTACCAGGTGTTCAATAAATTATATACCTTTAAAAAAGTTCTAAATACATGTTTTTATTGACTTTTTTAAATTTCCAAATTTTCCAGCATAAATCAACATCACTTTTTTTCCTAAAAAAAAATTACAAGAAATGATTTCATGATTTTTGTTTGTTATTCTTTATCCCCTTGCTTACTGTATTTATATTTACGATAAAGACGTCATTAAAATATATGTTTATATAATTATGTTCACAATGAAGACGTCATCCATCTTTTTATTATTATTATTATTCAAATGGACGTTTCTTATTGATGATTCAGACAGAAGGAGATCATCATCCTTTAAATTGTATTCACGTTCAAAAATGAATTGGTACCACAAGAATATTACAGACCTGTCATCCATTCAGCCTCTCGAACATACTTAAAACCTTATTTACATATTAAAGGTGTAGGGTCCTTTCGTCTGAAATGCTTACACAAAAGTAAGGGTCAGCCAATGACAAGTGAGGAATAATAATGTACCATTAAAAGGAGTCATTATTATTAATTGAGTGTATTTAATCAAACACTGACTCAGTATTAAAATTCAAGGAATACCTTGTTTTTTGGTTTGTTAGTTTCGTGGAAAATGTATAATAGTGAATGAATGTGAAGCAATTTTTTGATGAGTAACACTAATAGTAAAGAATATTTGGGTAAAAATTATTTTGGGAGATATATGTTTGTCTCATACATGTCCCATATATGTCTCATATGTGTTTCATATGTACCTCATACGTGTCTCATATATACCTCATTTATCCCACATGTTTCATGTATACCTCATATGTCTCGTATATACCTCATATATGTCTCATATATACCTCATTTATCCCACATATGTCTCATATATGTCCCATATATACCTAATATATGTCTCATATGTACCTCATATATGTCTCAGAAGCCCCATATGTCTCAGAAGCCCCATATGTCTCATATATACCTCATATGTGTCTCATATATACCTCATATGTGTCTCATATGTACCTCATTTATCCCACATATGTTTCATATGTACCTCATGTCTCATATATGTCCCATATGTACCTAATATATGTCTCATATATACCTCATATGTCTCATATAAACCCCATGTCTCATATATACCCCATATATGTCCCATACATGTTCCATATGTCTCATATGTTTTCCATATATGTTCCATACATGTTCAATTTTTTTTTACATTAAAGACAGGAACATTTAAATTTTAAACGGATCTCTTGAAAAAAAGAAGTAAGATTCTTTTCGTCAAGTTACAGGCAACAGGCGGCAATTAACCCGGAGCAATCGTTGCAACATTTTCCACTCAAATTTCTCAGCACAAAGGAGGGTCTTATTCGCATAATTCCCGTATGTTGAAATCCCGATGCGCCTTTCATAAAGCGCCTCGCGTATTCATGAATGATTCTTGCATTTTTTTTTTTCTGTTCTTTCTTTCTCTTTTACCATGCCACTTCTTTTCTTCGCGCAATCCTTCCTCCGTGCTTGGGTACTCTTTTTCCTGTCTTCGGGAACGATTTCGTCACGCGCTCGGCCGGCCCCGAGTTCATTGTTATCGGCCGCGGCGTTCCCCCCCTTTGAAATGAAAGGCGGAAAACGCTTTTGTTTCGAAACGTTGCGTGACAAATAAGTCGCGAGATGACGAGGCGCGCGCGCGCGCGGTGCCTTCGTGGCCTTCCCTTTACGAGCGATCGGTCGTTTTCCAATGTCGTTCGGCAAAAAGTCCTGGAATTTGCCTGGGGGGTCGGAGGGGTGGAGGGGGGGAAAGGTCGCTCCGAAGTTTGCGCAGTTTTTGCACGATTATTCATTGTAAGGACATTCGATGAAGGATGTTGAGTTAATTTAAAAAAAAAAAATTTGTCCCTCACGAGGCCGAGGTAAATGTCCCCGGTAAGTGACACTTGCGATGCTCTATTTATTCCATGGGGTATTAATTTATTTTTAGATTTTGTGAGATGTAATGATTTCGGGATAAAGGTAATATAAAAGTACGTTTCAGAGTTTACTTGCGCGAATAAAAGGCAAGTTTATTTGAAAAATTTATGATTTCTTTAAGTTAAACCTAGATTAGTAGTCGTGCAGGACGATGGGTTTGAGTAATAATTGCTGAAATATGCAGAAAAATGGGATTTAGTATTGCTGGGAGTCAATGCAGTGAGAGTGATCAATGAGTGAGTGAATAGTGAGCCAGTGAGCGAGTAACCAATGAGCGAGTAACCAATGAGTAAGTGACCAAGGAGTGAATGACCAATGAATAAGTGACCAATGAGTGAGAGACCAATGAATAAGTGACCATTGAGTGAGAGGCCAATGAATAAGTGACCAATGAGTAAATGACCAATGAGTGAGTGACTAAGGAGTGAATGACCAATGAGTGAGTAACCAATATGTAAGTGACCAAGGAGTGAATGACCAATGAGTAAGTGACCAACGAGCCAGTGAGCGAGTGACCAATGAGTAAGTGACCAATGAGTGAGTGACCAAGGAGTGAATGACCAATGAGTGAATAACCAATATGTAAGTGACCAAGGAGTGAGTGACCAATGAGTAAGTGACCAACGAGCCAGTGAGCGAGTGACCAATGAGTAAGTGACCAATGAGTGAGTGACCAATGAGTGAGTGACCAAGGAGTGAATGACCAATGAGTGAATAACCAATATATAAGTGACCAAGGAGTGAATGACCAATGAGTAAGTGACCAATGAGTAAGTGACCAACGAGCCAGTGAGCGAGTGACCAATGAGTAAGTGACCAAGGAGTGAGTGACCAAGGAGTGAATGACCAATGAGTAAGTGACCAACGAGCCAGTGAGAAAGTGACCAATGAGTCAGTGAGTAAATGACCACTGAGTGAGTGACCAATGAATAGTGAAACATTGAAAATACTTAATAAATCAGGATGGCTCAAATAATTGAATAAAGATTTGACTTTTTACAATTTTTATCTGAGAATATTTATATGAGAATATCGTCGAAATTGAAATTGTTTTTAAACTGAAAATGGAAATTAAGCCTATTTGCGTTACGCGGTCGCACCTGTGTCAATCTGAATGCGTGCTGTGGATGAGCGAAAAAACGATGAAAAGAATGACGAAAGAAGGCAAGAAAGAAAAATTATACGTTATTATGCAAAGGGGATAGTCTGCAGGCGTTTTAGATTAATATTGTCGGAATGGCGTTTTCTTATTGTCCCTTTCATTATGTAGACGGCCATTAAAAAAGGAACGAAGATGTTATGATAATATGTAAATTATCAAGCGCTCAACATTAAGGATACAAATTTGTATTTGAATATCATTGTTTGGCTCAAGTGTTTATGTTTCTAACATCGTAAAATTGAAGCGAAAAAAATTGTAAAAGATAATAAAATGAAGTATTTGTTTCTATGATATAAACTTGTTTTCTACAAATATATGAATTTTATTCTGTTCAAGAATTATAAATAAAAATATAAATAAAATAAATAAATCTGAGGTAAATTCAAGTTTACTAATGTATATCAATATTGTAAAGATATATTTTAACAAATTAAATAATATTAATTTATAAATATTAAAAAATTCTTTAATATTCACTCACTGACTGGATCATCACTGCGTCACTACTTCATTTTGACATTGATGGCACTAGGGCCACTATCAACAAAGAATATTTCAGAAATATTTGTTAGAAAATATTCATAGAAAATATTCATAGAATATTTATAAATTATCCATAATATCCTAGAGATATTTTTATTACTAGTTTACCTAACGGTAAAGCAAAATAAATTAAATGTAACTTAATTGCGCATAATAATTGAATAAATGAAAAAAAAAGAAACGTAAAGGCTGAAACAATTAAATAAAAGAAAATTTAATAGCGAAATATTATGATTTTAATATTCAATATAAAATAGTGAACGATGTAATTGCTTAAAAGTGAAAATAAACTGCAGTAAAAATCTGCTTTAACGCCTGATAAAAAGTAATCACGTAGAAAAATATTTACATAATGCTTGGCATTCCGCGCGTCGTATGCCGACGATTATTCAAAGTAAATTTAAGTTTTATTTGTAATAAAACGTATTTTTGCTCAATTTTACGGCGATATAAATCACTTAATATTTATATTACGGGAATAAGAATAATATCGGGGACGCGTTTACTTTTGAGATACCAACGACTTATTTATAAATGTTGGCAATAAAAGTGAATCACGATAAAGAATGCAATTGACAATATTTTCATACCTTATTAATTTATTTATTCTTCGTTAAGTAAGAATTTAAGTTTTGTTTTCATGACGTAATCCTATTTTTCTTGAAGTTTTAAATTTCTTTTTATAAGAAATAGATTGAGGAAGTTGCTTTCGTCAAAAACTTTCAAATAAATGTTAAGATTATTGTTTAGTTTTGTTCAGAAATGAAAAATTAATAAAACAACATTTTATTTTAATTTATTATACTTTCAAGCGTTTGAATTTACGCGCCAAAATCAACTTCCGTTCACTCGTTATAGACAGTTCGGAGTGTATATTGAAAAATTCAAATTATAATAATTTATAGTTTACAGTTAAAGTTGAATTTAATTTAATAATGTATCTCGTTATTATTTACAGTTTTGTGCAAGAATTTGTATCGCCACCTGTGGAGGGAATTAATTTGCTACTGGAGACGTTGCGCGGTGTACAGTTAACACAAACGTTACCCCACTCGAGTAACACCGGGCCCAGATTCGGCACCAGGCGCGCCGCTCTCGATGAATTGGGCTGCGTTGAATGTTTGGCCGCTTGCAGCGAAAGATGTGCGGATGCGCCACGACTTTTGGCGCAGGCTCAACCGGGACTTTTAGCTTTGGCAGTCTGCCTTACGAGTAGTTCCAACAGATCTCGTGTACTGGCGCTGCAGGTAAGAATAACTTACCAATATACAGGTATATAGTTCAGTGCTCGAAAGTTCTGGTAACGCTCTGAAGTTGGCTACTAGTTCACTGCTCGAAAGTTCTGGTAATGCTCCGAAGTTGGCTACTAGTGCGAGTACCTTCCCGTAAAAAAGTTCAACTTCAAAGATATAATTCAGTTATTTTAATATATTTAATTATTCAGCTTTTTTATATTATTATTAATATATAATATTAATATATAAAAATAATGTTATTAATAATTATGTTTTCATAATTTGAAGTGAGGTACTTAAATGAGTGTAACTTTTTTTCAGCTGTTGACAAGAGTTTGCCAAACAGTTGGCGGACACGCAGCCGTATCCGAAGCAGTTTCAACATTAAGGCTGAAGTACGGCGAAGGTGGCAGATTCAGGTTTCTTGCTGGCGCCCTCTTGGCACCCAGAGCCGCTATCGCACTTCGCGTTGCCGGAGTGTCGTTCTTGAACGCGTTTCTCTCGTCGGCACCAAAAACGCAAACTAAATTATACATTCAGGTAATGGAACTGAAATCGGCTGTGAACATGTGAAACTACAAAAAAAAATAACAAAGTTTCTAATTTTTTTATTCATCTTAAAAGTAATATTGATAGTCCTGTGGGCTACCAACATATTTCACTTTCACGGTGAATAAAATGTCGTACTCAACTCGAAAAAAAGTGATTTCAGGTTGGTAACCCTTCACTTTGACCAGGGTTACCAACTTAAAACCACTTTGTTCCTCTTTAATTAATATACTACTTTATTATTCCAGGCCGAAGCCTGCGAGGCTGGTTTGGAACCACAAATTTTGCAAAAATGGCTCCTCGAAATCGAGGGCCACGAGGAGGATTGCCTCAGCGATATTCTGCACAAGGAGGTGCAAAAGTGGGCGCAACACTGCGTCGATGTGGACGCGTTGCAAAGGCGCGTGGCGCACGCCGAGGAGGCTTGCAGGATGCTCAGTAAAAAAGTCTGCGCCCTGCAAAGTCAACTGCAACAGTTTCAACTTGAAAAGAAGAACAATTACAATTGCGAGGAGCAGCAAATCAAGGGCAACAAAGTGCCGTCCAATGCCGAGGACGAGGGCATCAGTTCGTCGGAGCGGTCCAGCAGCTCGGACGAGTCGAAGATGCAGAGCAAAATTCAGGACAATGATCAAGAAACTACGATCGACGACGTCATCGAGGAATTGCGAATCATAGTAAAGGATGCCGAGGAAGAGTACGAGGATCAGCACAGGAAAGAGGATCTAAAGAAGCAGGAACTTTACGAGACACCGAAGCCCAAATCCGGAAGTCGCAACTCTGGACAGGATGTCAGAGGGGGTAGCAAGAAGAAGGAGGATGAATTTCATAAGGTACTACTGGCTGATTTTCATCTTTAATTGTGTTTAAGGAATTACACTCGACATTTAAAATAACAATAGAATTTACACTACTATTTGAATGAATTGAATGGTATAAAGTAAATGATTCACTACATTACAATTGATAATTTATTTCATTATTTAATTTAAAGAATATCTCTACGCAAAAGTTACAAATTAAATGTGTTATTATCGAGTGTAATACTTTAAAATAATTTACTAATCAATTCATAAATTATTTCTAGCAAAAGGAACAGAAATTTTCCAAACCACCCCCAAAGAAGACCTACTTCGGAGGTGAGGATATCCCGGACGGCCATCCCGCACCAGTCAAGCCCTCACCAGATGGCAGCCTGAAAATCGTCATCAAAGGACCGGACGTGGAGGAAGCAATCGTGCCCGCCATCTTGCATCCGCAACCCCCGCGACGCGTGCCCGCTTGCTTCACCTCAATGCTAGCGCCACGCGTCTTAGATGAAACGTACGACGAGCTCGATACCCTCGACGACGACAGCGACTCCCTGCTCAGTGCCTCGCGCATGAAGTATCACCTTCAAAAGGAACGTTACGATACCCGTCCCACTGTGCCCGTTAAAGCGGTCGAAAAGGCGCCACAAAAGAGCCAGGAGTTCGAAAAGAAGAAGTACCTCCGTCGCGCCACCTCTCACGATTTAATAGACTCACGTTATTCCAGTCTAAAATCGAAGAGGTCCGAGGGTAGGGTGGAAAATCGCATTCGAAAGTTCGAGAGTTTAAACTCGTTTGATGACAAATATAACGCGGATGTACCCAGTCGTATACGTCGCGCCGAAAGTTTTCACCAAGTTTCTCACGGCGCGCCCACCAGAGAGCGCTGCTCGTCGCGCGGCGGTAGCGACAGTGGTTTGTTCTACTACACGGATTACGATTTGAACGTGGAGGCGCCACTATCGCCGACCTTGACCAAGTCGTTGGACCGGATAGACGAAGGTCTCGACACGATGGTCAATATTATTGTAACTGACGAGAAGCGCTGGACAAAGAGGCCGCTGCGTAACGATGAGTTTTACGACGAATGCGTCGTATCGAGACGAAAAACGGAGGAGGGATTGCGCGGGTGGGAGAGGGGTTACGAGAGATACACGGGCAAAGAGACCGGACCTTTTGGGGGTAAAATGCACGAAGCATTTGGATTGCAAAAGAACAGATTCAATGCTGGGAAATACTCGGGTAACCGAATGCCACGAGATGGCGCTGTTATCGAGGGGAAACGTTCGACCAAACGGGGCAGTAAAGTCACGGATGTCGTCTCGGGATTATATTAAAAAGTAATGTAATTGAGGAATGAAACGTTTTTAATGTTGTCCGTTATACAAAAGTAATGTTTGTAAATATTTGGAGGACCGAATCAAAGACACAAACATATTGTATACATCCAAATGGATGCAAATATAAAACAAAAACAAAGTCAATTAACATTTTGTATTCTGAAAACGTTTCATTTTTCAATCCCAATTAAATGACCGCATTGGGTCATCGAAATAAACCTGTATGTTTACGCGAAGTGGGGCAGGGCGTGTCCATTTTTTTTATCATCGTTCGATATATTTTTAAAATAAATTTAGAATGTTAGGCGAGCGAAATTCTTTTAACTTTATAAGATTTTTTTTAATATCCGGAATGGTTAAGAAAAAAAAAATTTCTTCTAATGTTTATGTTTCAGGCGACGTGTACATATCTTTTTTTATACGTTTTACGTACACTAGATGGCGCTAATTGTTTCATTGTACTTCATTAACTAATAAACGTTATTTGTTATGTTGTATTTTGTATATATATTTATAACGAGTAAATATTACATACATCTCATATAACATGCAAAAATATAAAATGGCATTAGATGTCGCTAGTGATGTACCAGCATTTTTTAAATTGTTTCATAAAAGTTTTATTTCATTCACGTCGAAGTATATAATGAAAGTATTAAGACTGTTTTTCGTAAATGACACTAATGTATATTAAAGGTCGTCAAATATTTATTATATTTTTAATTAAAATAGTAGAGGTTAATCGATTGATAATACTTCTTAATAATTGATAAGTTTTCGTACTGAGACCACAATAATGTACTTGTTACACTGAATTACCGCGCGAAACTGAAGCGTGTAATAATAATGTAGTTGCATTGTAATTTGTATAAATACAAATGATTATTAATTTTTGAATAAATGTGAAAAGAAACGAAGGCATTTTATTCCTTATAATTTTCCTCTTTATTGCCATTGAAGAGCGATAAGATGTAGGGTATTTTGAACATAGCGTATATTATACCATATGCGTTATATATTTCATATTTAAATATTTCTTTCTATCTATTAACACATTAGTCTATTTGTCATACAGGGTGTACTAAAATGTGTCCATTTCAACCGAATTATGTCATGGATTATATGCAATTAAAAATGGTACAGAAGAGTAAAACGTTGTTAAGATATACAAAATTTAAAAAATTTTTATTTGTTTTCAGTTTTAAATACACGAAGAGCAACGTAATGTAAATGTTGCGAACATTTCATCTTTTACGTTTTTAATATAAAAAAACGTTTCATTCTTCGGTTCCATCAATTAAATATAAAATTAAACCTTCACTTTAGAGCATCCTGTATTTTCAACGTAGAATCATTTTCTATAAGTACTAGCAGTGTATAAACTAACTTTTAAATACTATTTATAAAGATCTTTGCTGAGAATACAAAACGGTCATGTAACTCATTAATTAATATCTTTTACAGTCTATAAATTTACGTTCCTTTTTTTTGCTTGTTCATTCCTTTTTCCCCTTTTCTTTATATTATCTCATATACATATATATATCCTTAATTTCCCATAAAATTCTTTTTGTGCATAAAAATTGCTTACGCATGCTTACTCGTCCTCAGTCTATGATTCGTATTTACAATTGCTTCAATCAATCGATCCGCAAATAAATACTTCAATAAATAACTCGTTTAATATCAAAAGTTAAGACTTAAATTCACAAAATGGTTCGCGATTCCAATAAATATAATATCCTTCCCCTTCGTCAATTCAATGGAGTGGCTCTGGTTTGTTTTTTCTTATTCATTTCTCCAGCGATTATGCTCCGTTAAATGTGTCGGCCAGAATCGTATCGCAGGTTCAGCTTCCCGACACGTGTAGCAGTGTTGTCTTCACTTCGAAGAGCTGCTCGTGCCCGGAAGTGTGGCCATTTCTGTGGATTAGTTCCGGTTCGCCGATGGCCAGTGGTTCGTACAACTTGTCGCGTTGTTCCCCGTTTTGTTCCAAATTTTTATCTTTAAAAAATACGTCATGTAATAATCAACATATATGTGGGCATATATGTGACATATTTGATTTACACCACATAAATGTTCCATATAAGTTAACATATATATGGCATATATGTGATATTTATGTTAGACCATGTAAAAATTAACATATATGGGAAATATATGTTACATACATGGGCATATATGCGGTATATAAAGAGGATATATGGCATATATGGAGCATACATACGGCATATATGTTTGACATATATGGAGCATATATACGGCATATATGTTTGGCATATATGGAGCATATGTACGGCATATATGTTTGGCATATATGGAGCATATATACGGCGTATATGTTTGCCATATATGGAGCATATATACGGCGTATATGTTTGCCATATATGTCTTATATATAAATTTTTTACCTGGATTGTCAATAAATTTACTCGTTATAAATTTAACGACAAAGTGATAGATCAACAAAAAGAGATAGAGAGAGAGAAGAAAGAAAGAAGTGCAAATTATGTTCTTTTCATAAAGAGAAAGAGAGGATGAAAGTTCGTCGATTGGTGGATTTCAACAGAATACCAAGAATGTTGGTGAAGGACGTGAAGATTAAAAAATGAAGATAAAGATGAAACGGAAAAAAAGTTCGTCATAAATATTCAACAGAGACAAAACCGTTGATCACCTCGGCTGGAATACAAAAGATACGAAAGTTCCTCCTCGGTGGAAACATGCTGAAAGTCTTCGCCGCAGGCGCCCCGCAGCACGGCGATAACGTCGACGCGGGGATTATAAAAGTAGAGGCCCTGCTGACGCCGATTGAACTCGCCGATCAGCGCAGCCATTCCCTGAGCACAAACAATTCCTCTCGTCAGATTCGCCTTCCGCGTTCGTTCTCAATCATGAATATTACTTTCGGTTGAATTAACGTTAACGGTGTAAATTGAAGTTTTTTTCTTTCTTTACTAATTTGATAAAATAAAATAATGAAATCAACATCCGGATCAATAAAAATATGGAAGTTCATAAATAGATTAGCAAGATTATATGGAAGATTTAAGGAACTGAAGAATGAAACGTTTTAAAAAGTACAAAATGTAGGCTGACTTTGTTTTTGTTTAATATTTACATCCATTTTTATGTCCTTTGGATGTAAGCAAACAATATTATTGTTTATGTTTCTTTAATTTGACCTTCCAAATATTTACAAACATGACTTTTGTAGTTGGACAATATTAAAAACGTTTCATACTTCAGTTCCATAGAATGAAGCGTTTTTAATATTTGGAAGGTCAAATTAATGGAACAAAAACAATAATATTGTTTGTTTACGTCCAAAGGACATAAAAATGGATGTAAATACAAAACAAAAACAAAGTCTGCTTGCATTTTGTATTTTGAAAACGCTTAATTTTTCAGTTCTATGTAAGATTTATGTTAGTAAAGAACAAAATTTTCTTCAAAAAACAACATTTTCTTCACACGAAAGTACCACTAACATTTTTATTTCCAAAAATTTTACCTTTGCCGCTGTAAAATCAGCCCCTAGAACGTATCTACAATCAACGACCACCGGAATTTGACTAGAACCTTCTCGGATGCCAGCATGACCGACTGATTGCTTTATAAATTCAATAGCAGGGAAGTACAGACTGTTTCCTGGCGTTATTAGAAGATATTCCGATCCAGAATCTGTCTGAAAATTGAAGTAAAACTTTTCTTTTATATACATAAAATATATAATAAACAATTGTTCTGAAAAATATTATACTGATAACATTATCTCAACAGCTTTTGTACATCCTTGTTTCTTTTCTATTTCCTTTTATGTTTATCCAAATTTGACACTAGAACTCTAGAATTTTAGTGTTCTATTCTAATTACGTTCAGTAAATTACTTTTTACTATTTCAGCTACGTAAGACTTGTTAAATTTAAATAAATAATAGGGTATATATCCCTTATTTTTGTTTAATAAAGAAATATATATGTTTGGACACGACTCAAATTAATGTCAGCATTTTAGATACGTCAGTACATATGTATCTAAATTCATTTCATATTCATCGAGGGAAATGAGACGCGGATAGAATTAATCTCCTTACCTTACGTAAACGGCAATAATATATGTTTTAAATAACATATTTAGCTGACATAAAATAGATAATTATACAATTTACATACTTATTTTACGTGACTGCTTACGAAACTAACGTTATGTTTTCAAATAGAGAACTACGGCAGAAATTG
Organism: Leptoteleia sp. ZL-2020; assembly: GCA_022817305.1. Taxonomy (NCBI): domain Eukaryota; kingdom Metazoa; phylum Arthropoda; class Insecta; order Hymenoptera; family Scelionidae; genus Leptoteleia; species Leptoteleia sp. ZL-2020. Next base: position 20,512 of record JABFPN010000996.1, read on the forward strand.
CAAGATTTCCTTCTCGAATGGAAAACCATAATAACAATCATTATCGTAATATAAAACAAAGTCAAATCGATTAAAGGATATTCTATATATGGACGATTCTTAGTTTATATATAGAAAATCCTTAGCATACTTACGAGACGCTTCTCCACCTGAATTTTCGGCCTTACAGATGGATAAAGCAGAAACATAATGTTGATAGCGACGCCTATGAGAATGCCATACTCGACGCCTATTATGAGGCAGAACAAGAAAGTCGCGAAAGCTGGAATCAGGTCTTTTTTACTCGATTTCCACATCAGCTTTACGACCTCGTACTCGATCATGTATATTACCGCGCAAATGATCACCGCGGCCAGAGACGCTGCAACAAAACCCAGGCAATGTCAATGGCGCGGTCAAATATTTCAGTTGGAATAAAACTTTAGTGAAAATCAGTTTCAATGTGTCTTGACTCGCAATCAACGGTCGAAATGCGGTCAAAATTATTGCTTATAACCGCGCGTGACATAGTATACTGCGCAGAAAGATAAGGCGCCACCTGGATCAAATTAAAATTTGGTATATTTTCAAACCGTTTGAATATTTGTAATTGTTTCTCTTATAATCCATGTTTTTTGATGGATTATTGAAATACAACAATGTTGGACTAAAATAAAAGAAATGATGGTCTTTATAATGAAAAATGGCTAAGTTATGGCCAATTTAAATTGGAATTCTCTTTCTCACAACTTTTTGACTGATGAACAGTAATCAGTGTATTAAAGACTGTCAATTGTAAAAGAAAATGCTGTGGCATATCTAATGATTCGATATGTCAATACATTTTTTATCAAACTAGAAAAAATATTAATGTTATTAGTGCAAACAACCTAATGACAAAAACATATTTCAAACTTCAGAAGCGTGCATGAGGAAGAGGCTACCCCATTACCCATATTTTTATGGATGATTAAAATTCAATATTTTTTTATTATAATTAAAATGTTCAGCTTTTTTTCAAAGAAAAGACTTCAACCTTTAATTTACACAAAAAATTCCTTCAAATTCAACGAAAATTACAAATGTTACGATAGTTTGAAAGTACACATCCAGGTGGCTCTTTTTTTGGTGCGCAGTGTCCCAGTCCGAATCTCACCTTTTGGAACGAAATAAAAGTACGGGGTCAACAGAGTTAAGGCCAATAGAATGAGCAATCCGGTGTAAAGGCCGCCCATCGGAGTTTTGACTCCGCTCGCGTGATTGACCGCCGATCTGCTGAACGAACCCGTGACCGGCATCGAGCTGGCGCAAGAACCGAGCACATTGCAGATGCCCAAAGTGATGAGCTCCTGAGTGGCGTCGACCTCGTTACCGCCGGCAAATGCTTTGGCGATCGCGACGTTACCTAAGACGGCAATCACCGGAACTAACACGATCGAAGGTCCCAGTTCTGAACACATTTCTAGGAAGCTCAAGGTGCGATTATTAACCTGGAAACGAGTTAATCTGTCAGCAAATGATATGGTATTATAATTGAATTAGCAGTAGCAGTAGCAGTAGCAATAACGGTTATAGCGCCAAGTTACAATGTTGACTATATTTAATGATATCAATCGACGGAGTACTTTCTTACTTTTCCTACATTTAGAGATCTTATTACAGCAATTTCTAATGCAGACTGAAAAGAACCATTTTATAGTGTGGAAATTTGATATTTCATCTGTTCACCTGAGTCGAAAACGGAGGTGCTCCGAAATCTGGAAGCCCTGACCTGACAGGTCCCGTGAGAACCAATGGAGAACCGGACTCGGCTGACCCCATTTTGTAAGCAATAGTCGAGCAAACAATTACGATAATGGCGTTGCGAGCGGTGGAAATCAGCCATAGAACCTTCTTCAATGTTTGCTGGCGTTTCGTTGGCTTTTGACCAGGTGGATGCAATCTGATGTCTTTCATTTTCTGAAAATTCAATGTTTTTTTATATTTCAGTTCTATCTACTTTAGTTTTCTTTTTTCAATTTAACTGAATGAATGAGTATGGTCACATATATGTCGCATACATAACCACATATATGCCCCAAATATGGCCACATTTATGTCTTATATATGGCCACATATATCGCATACATAACTATATATATATATATATATATCCTATATGTGGTCACATATGTCCTATATGTGTCTACATATGTCCCATATATAAGCGTACATATGTCCCATTTATAACCACATATATGTCCCATGTATGGCCAGATATATCGCATACATAACCACATATGTCCCATATGTGGCTACATATGTCCCATATATAACCACATATATGTCCTATATATGGCCAGATATATCGCACACATAACCATATATGTGTCGCATACATGGCCATATATATGTTGCATGTATGTCACATTTATGTTCCATATATGTGACCATGTGTCCCCAAGCATCTCAATTAGTAGCATCACTTTTTATTACCCTTAGTAGAAGAAGGATGACGATACATGTGAAACTCATCGCCGCATCCCACACGCTCGTTTGACCTATGTTTTGAATGACTTTGATCAACGTGTCCATAAATCCCGATGACTTAATTCTCAGACCCAGAAGACCCTTTAGTTGCGACACAACGATGATGACAGATGTCGCTGATGTGAAACCAACGGTCACCGGGATCGATATGAAATCCACCAGAACCCCTAAGTTCAAAATATTTGTAAATAGCATTGAAGATTTATTTTTTAAGGTCTGATTTTTGTGAGGTAATGAGGTTTGATTGGATGATGGCATTTGGTTGTTTATATCAATAAAAAGTAATTACATTACACATTATTTTGAGATTTTTTCAATTTTCTCAACCAGATGACCATCGAAATCATAAATAACACTATTGTTTATGTATCAAGCGTTTATAATTTCAATACCGAGCCTAATGCAGGTCAAAATTTATATATGCTACATATGTCTGCCATATATATCACATATGTCACATATATGTTGATCTTTACATGGGTAGACTTGAAAAGTGAAACATTTTTGAAAGCACAAAGCGTAACGAAAATTTGATTCTGTTTCATATTCATTTCCAATTGGTTGACCTCCAAAATTCAAAACAACCTGTCTTCTTGGTATTTGAAAGACTTTCCAAATGTTGGCAACCATTGTTCCTTTACGTTTTGGCATTTCCAAACAGGTTTCGCCTTTCCTTTCCATGCCTAAATGCAGTCGTCAAAATAACTCACTGGCACAATTTGTTTAACAAGTCATGCAACCTATAATTACGATAAACAATTGAGATTGATAAGTGAATTAGGGATTGTACACACATAAAGCCTGTTTTAACCGCGCGACCTCATTACAATCAATTGGGGGAAAAAGCGTGAGACAAATGAATGTTGAATTGGTACCTAATCGTAGTCCAGCCATTAGCAGTTGCATACAGCCCGACAAGAATGCAAGCAGAATAGCAAAGTCAACATTTCTGCCCTGAACATATTCGTGGGTCATTAGGGACATCAATGCTGTGGGCCCGATCGTGATGTCTTTGCATGATCCAAACACAACGTACACAATGGCGCCAATGAACGCAGAATACAGGCCATACTGTAATTCAGCGTCTAGTTACAACGCGTCCATTGTAAAATTGAAACTTTTAAACTTTCAAACGACTTTATTCACCTTAAAAATGAAATGTATTGGTAGTTCGCAGGGGTACCAACATGTTTCATTTCCGCGGTGAATGAAATACCGTTTTTAACTCGAGAAAAGTGGATTCAGGTTGGTAGCCCTTGCCTTTGGCCAGGGTTACCAACTTAAAACCACTTTTTTCGTGGTTAAATAATATATTATATAATATATGTCTCACATATGATGTATATATGCTGAGTTTTACATTGTATAACATAAATGTCACATATATGAGATATTTATAGGGTACAAATCATATATCTTCATATATACTAGGTATATATCACATATATGTTGATTTTTACATGAATTATTAGAAACTATGTTAATATATAACTAAAGAATGTTTAATTCTTCGGAGACTTCTAAGAATTATCAAAATTCCACTTTATTTCTGGTAAAATTCATACAAGTTTCAATTTTACACGGACTTAGTTTTAGGGCTTTTGAATTATGCGACTTGATGAGTCGAGTAGGATTAAGTCGAATGTTTTTGATGCGAAATTTATGATATAATTGATCAATTCCCTGCAATATGAATCCAAAAGTGGGAATTGGTCAAATGTAACTAAAATATAGAAGGCGTTAGTCAGCAACGACCTCTTGATACGAGAAAGAGAAACATTAAATCAATGTAATTTACTTGTGGCTCCAGTCCGGCCAATGTAGCGTAAGCCAAACCCTGCGGCATCACCGTCAATCCCACCGTAATGCCTGCGATAGCATCACAGATGAACTTCTCCGAATTGTACTTTGGCAGCCACGCTAATATTGGTATCCGTCGTCGAATTAAAGCGCCCAGCCACTTTTTGCCCTTCGCGTCCCACTGATCTTGTTTCACAGCCATGGCAGTTTCTTTCTAAAACTATCGATTGGTATTATTAGTAAAGTAAATGCTATTTACATTTAGTTAGGATGTAAATAGTTTTGAAATAAATAGATTATACAAAAGTTAGGATCATAGGTTTACAAGAAGTTCCTATTACAAAAGTCTGGTTAGGGTCCTAGATGGGAAAATAGTAGGATTTAGGAAATTAAGTAGGGTTTTGAAACTTCCTAGGAAATTAGATGATCTGGTTCCAAAATTTCTATTTATAATCTCAGCTAGGAAGTTAGATGATCTGGTTCCAAAATTCCAATTTATAATCTCAGCTAGGAAGTTAGATGATCTGGTCCCAAAATTCCTATTTATAATCTCAGCTAGGAAATTAGATGATCTGGTCTCAAAATTCCTATTTATAATCTGAGCTAGGAAATTAGATGATCTGGTCCCAAAATTCCTATTGACAATCTTAGCTAGGAAATTAGATGATCTGGTCCCAAATTCCTATTTACAATCTCAGCTAGGAAATTAGATAATCTGGTCCCAAGATTACTATTTACAATCTCAGCTAGAAAATTAGATAGAAAAGCTACCTAGAAACGTAGCTAGGAAACTAGTCAAAATTACTTAGGAACCTAGCTAGAAAATCAGTTAGGAAGCTGGATCAGTAGGAAAATTCTGAATCTCCATGAAGAGAAAAGATTAAGAAAAGGTACTAAGATTATTTTTATTTTTCTCCATATACCTAGAAACCTAGATAGATTTCTGGTACAAAAATCCTATCTACGATTTAAGACAGACTTTCTTCATTGGGTACAATATTCATAGGACTAACATTTTCAACTATTTGGACCTAGCTGGGAATTTACAAGTGTAGCCCCACTTATAAAGATGGTTTGGCAAATAATTTTCCACATGGATCTGCATTCAAAATCTAGGAGTTTATGGTATGATGGTATGGTATAATGGAAATTACTGGCAAGGTTTACTAATCTCAAAATATGGAGCTAACTATGATTTGGACAAGTTGATTTTTTATTATCATCAACCCTAGGAACACCCTGTTAGTAAATAATTGGCACTCCTTGTGTGGAACTAGTTGGCCCTAACTCTTTGGGGTTTCATCCTAACTAACTAGGTCAATATCCTCTTAAAATTGTCACCAAATTATTATTAAACTTTTATTATTATATTAAATTCAAGGATATATTTATTACATTTATTTTATCCAAAATATTTCCATATTTTTGATTTGATAAATTTGACAATTATACATTTTATTTTTCTTCACTAGAATAAATATTTCATTATCTTTTAACCTTCACTCGCCCAAGGATATTAATAAAACATTCCCTAACTTTAATTAATGTCGATATCGCGTTAAATAACACAATAAAGCAAATTTGAAAGTTCAATAAGTCAGTAATTGAACCCGCCTTTTCACCCACCATTAATATTAAAATGACCTTTAAACCCGCGAAATTCAAATTATGAAATATTATTCTAAACTTTTTCTTCTTTAAATCACTAATGTTCTTTATTTAAATTAAACTAAAAAGCTCGGCTGTTGCTTTTCTTTCGTATGTACAATGTACGTTTCATTGCTTCTTAATCAGCGAAAATTAAGGATGGTATTTATAACTCGGACTGTCACGATTGGATCTAATGTTGTTCAGATAAAAAATCTAAATCTGCCATTAGGTCGTTAATTTCTTCCCTCATTTTTTTTCTTTAACAAAATAAAATAATTTACACTTCGTAATAAAATAAATTATTAACAATAAAAACATTGACCAAAAATACATTAATCACTTGTTCTCACCCCCCACCCCTCCTCTATATAAATTTAAAATTTGACTTTAACCATTAAAACCGAAATTTTTTGGAAGAACATTTCGGTGTAAAAAAAAGGAAAATTGAATGTGATTTGAATACAGAAAACTTGTATTTACCAATGATAAGTTGTTTAACGACCTTCATCGACACTTCAATTTCGACCAATTAAAAGTTGCGGATCGTGTCATCGACTAGCGTGCCACGACAAACTAAAGGCGCCGAACGATTTGCGCGCGATTTATATACAATGGCCTATTCCGGGGGAAAGTTCGCGCAGCCTTCGTTTTTGCCTGTGCAAACAAAATCTGAAAATCGCGGGTTTATTATAAGTAAATAAATAAAAGCGGCGGAAAAAGTGGCGGGAATTCGGTTAGGTACGTATGAAAGTCGCCTTGACTCGTTTTAGAAGAGTATAACTAAGTGCAAAAATTCGCAAATGAAATAGCAAAAGGGCAAAAAAAAATTAAAATATTTGTTAATTTGCCCTTTCGTGTGTTGATAAACAAAAATGAAATTAATTTCTGATATATATGAATTTTTGCTTATGTTTTTAAATTAAAATAACAAAAAAACAATGTTTCTAAATATCTGCAAGGTTAAATTAACGAAATAAAAATAAGAATATTATTTATTTATGTCCAAAGGGTGTAAAAGTGGGGAAAAACAAGTTTGTTTATATTTGTATTTTGAAAATGTTTCGTTTTTCGGTACCAAAGTGTTTTAAATTTTACAAAATGTCTTAAAAATATGAAGTGCACTATTAAATTTCTGTTTAAGTTTATGTGAGTCGAATTTATGAAAACTAACCTAACTAGTTCATTCAATTTACATACACTGTATGTCTGAATCAGCCATACAAATTTATCTAATCGTCAACACAGTGAAATCCAAGTAGTTTTCGTTGACATATTGAGGTTATGTTCAGTCCCTCAGATAATTGTATGGTTGAATCAGCCATACAGTTTATGTAACATTTAAATATTCATTTTACTCGATTTAATATCTAGGTCCTTCTGCAAACAGAATAAATTCTTACTCAATTAGTTAAAAATTGCTAAAATACTTTTTTCCCCCTAAATTATGGTAAAATTTGTATAAATCGACTCGACAAGTTTCGTCCGCTGCAAACCATAGTAACTTTTCCAAGGAAATTTTTCTCAATGCATTAATTTAATTGTTTACAATAATCTTACAGTTGTAACTACTGGAAACAATTATTATGATCTTGACCATCTAAAGAAAAATACGAAATAGGCACATTTTCGCAACGCGTTGCTTAAAAATTTTGCCATTGCATTGCTTTAATAATACTCCGCTTAATTTGTGGCTGTGCAACAGTCATTAAAAAGCGTAGTAATGAATTAGTTAACAATTTACGATCTAATTTTTGTGGAATTGATGTGGAAAAATCATGTTATGACATTGTTGCATTTTACGAAGAAATACGACTGATTCTGATTATTAAATTAATATGGTGAGAAAATTTTGTTGGAAAAATTACTGCACGAACAGGAAGAATTAATAAAAATTACCAACATTGTTAGTAAACTGGTGATTTAGTATAAAAATTTCCTTTTAATTTAAATTCATAAATTATTTACCTGATAAATTAACATTACAAGAATTAAAACAATTTTATTCCCAGAAACTGAATCGCCTTTATTGAAATTCAATATTATCAAAAGTGAATTTCAAATAAAAAGCATAAAACAATACTTCCAAGTTATCATTCTCGTTTTCTTTCCAAGCAACGTCAACAATGACAAAACTAATTAAATTCAATGAAAAAGTAACCCTCGAATCTACAATAAAGCACTCACCCAATTTTGCAGTACCAAAAGATTAATATTTTCTTTACTAAAATTCTTGGCGAATGACAATTTACGACTATCAATATTAAATAACTTTTATTCTCGCGTTATCTGTTTGGTTGGTTGAGACGTATTTTAACCAAAAATAGTGATAATTATATGTGTGAATTTGTAAATGTGTAGAAATGAATGGAAAACGTAATCATAAAACTGGCGTTATTATTACTTTACTTTAAAACAACGTTGAACAATGATTAAAATTATGTCAATAAATAAAAAGGAAATGCAAATTAAAAATTGAAAACAAAGTTAATTAATTAATATCATTTAATTATTTTATCTGTTATCATAAATGCATATAATTTTATGTACATTTGTAACGATAAAACGCTCGAAATGTCAATTAAAATTATTTTATTTATATTGTTAGATTACAATGGAATGCCTGGTAATCGTGTCAACATTACAACTGGGTCCAATTGGGTTTTGACAAGGTAATCCTAGAGTTATAATGACAGGTATTGGACAAAGTTTATACATTAAAGATTATACCAAGAGACAATTTTATCAGTAAATGAAACTATTCTTGGTAAAAATAAAATATATATGGTCTATATACGTTGTAACAATTTCATATAAGAAAATAAAAGATTCATACAATGACATATATGTTTATTCTTAATCAATACATGGCAATAATTGATATAATAATCTAGTCTTATATGGTTGCAATAATGTCCTTATATTGATATCAATTATTATCATATATGAATAAAGAAAAAATATATGTCCATATAATACAGTACATATATATAAAATTATTATAATATATACTATTAATATAAATACACTTTGTATATATAAAATCATATGTAATACATATTACATAAATATAAAATAAAATATATTATTGAAGACCCTGTCAAAATGTTGGCATTAAATTGAATATAATGAAATTGAAATTGAGAATATTCAATTCAATAATAAAATAATAAAAATCAGTAATTAAATAATAATTAAATAATAATAATAATAATAATAATAAAACAATAAGAAAACAACTGCAGTCAAATTTAGGATTATTTTCAAGTAATTAAAAAAAATACCAATACATATAAAAAATGGAAATTATTATTTAAACAATGATTCCAAACGAAATTCTATATCACCGTTATAATCTCAAAATAAGTATGCAAAAATAATACTCTTAGATCAAGTGTGAAATACGGGTCATTCCACTATTATTCTTAGCAAAACAATATTACACATTGTATAATAACAGAAATAACTTGGCAACAATTCCTATAATTGCTCCCAATTTCCAACTACCATATTGACGATTATTTACTTTCATCCAAGTGTACTGAGAAAAACGTGACAGTAAAAATTACTGTTTTTTAACCGTGTTTCCAAAGTCTTTCCATAAAAATGACAGTTTTTTAAAAGGAAAAATTTCAGTTTTATTTACAAATATAACATTTAAATGTGGTTTCTTTGCTTTTAAAAAAGTCATTTTTTTCTGTCACATTTTCCTCAATGTAATAAACGTCGAGAGATATTACATTTAACTTCGATATAACGAAATTTTAACGTTACGAATCGACCCCAAAGTTGGTTCCAATGAGACTGTCTTTATCGCACTTACCGGTATTTATCGCACCCCCTTTTCGCCCCCTCTTTTTCCGGCCGAATCCCTGCCACCGTTTGTGTTTACGTTGTTTCACATTTTTGTTTACATGGGTATTAACATGGGTACACAATTACGTCAAGTCGGAACGGATTAATCCACACTTCCAAGGCGACGCGTTATTCCACCACTGGGAACGCGAAAAATTGCAATTTTTCGCCGCGATATTCGACGTTGATTACGACGGCGCGCGACCGACAGCTTCGCTGCTCGTCAGCTTGTTTACTTATTTATTTAATTTTACGTGTAACACGGAAAATATTGGCGACACCACGGCGAACGAATACCGATCAGCGGTGAACGGTGTTCGTCAATCTTTCGTATCGGTCGATATAACAGAGCAATTAGTTCCGATAGTGGGGTGTAGGTGGCGCCAGCTCACGCTCGAACGACGCGCCTGTTTTATTGACTTTTTCGAATCGGGGCTTTCGTGCTATCGCGATGTTCGTTATTGGGACGCGAACGATTATTAGCATGTTCCAAAATTGACTGCCGGTAACTGCGTTGGTGTGGGAAACATATAAAATTAAATAAGATAGAAGAGAATGCATAGTACTGCCGGTCAATTTTGGAACATACCTTTGATTTAGTCAACCCAAGTAAAAATCAAACATATATGGTCATATATGGATTAAGAAAAAACATATATGGTCATATATGGATTAAGAAAAACATATATGTTCATATATGGATTATGAAAAAAACATATATGTTCATATATGGATTACGAAAAAAACATATATGTTTATATATGGATTAAGAAAAAACATATGTTCTTATATGGATTACGAAAAAAAAAATTTTCTTTATCCTATATGATCCATATATGAACATATATGTTTTTTCTTAATCCATATATGACCATATATGTTTTTTTCGTAATCCATATATGACCATATATGTTTTTTTCTTAATCCATATATGACCATATATGTTTTTTCTTAATCCATATATGACCATATATGTTTGATTTTTACTAGGCAAGCGTTTTGGAACGTTCCGCGGTTCAGTTCGTTGGAATGATAAGGTCGCTTTTCTAATCCCTCGTGGAATAGAAGCCGGTAAACAAATTTTAGCATTAAACGGAATGGAATGAAATTGAAATTGGGAATATTGAATTTGGTTTGGAAAGTTTTCGGAATTGAAGGTATTTTGATTTCAATTAGATTTTAGGATTTTAATTTCGCGTTCCCGATATTCAGGCGTTTTCTATTATTTGTGAATTTCAAAGTTCTCCGGTTCAATTCCGTTTATGACTTTTAATAGTTCTCGATTCCATGGGGGGATACAATTACCATAAACTGAATTCCGTCAAATGAAATCGAAATAGTTTCAATTCCGAAAACTTCCCAAATCAAATTCAATATTCTCAATTTCAATTTCATTCTGTTCCGTTTAATTCCAACATTTTTTACAAGGAATGCTAAAAAATGGTGGAAATGGACAATTTTAGTGAATTTTCATGATTATTTTCAATAATAAAAATAAAAAGAATAACAAAAATAATAATGAGGGTCATAAAAATGAAAACAAAAATAAAAAATAATAACAATAACAATAATAACACGTAGATTATCTGCCGGCATGATAAATACCTATACCCCGTTTAACGCCCGCGTCGCGGACAATTGTTACGAAATCGGCCGCATTATCGCACGTGGTCGTTTCGAGCCGATGATAAACCCGAGGTACGCGTCGCGGCGGCGCGATGTGTGGCGCGTTAGGTCGCCATGGCGACGCGCTCGAGCGCCGTCCCGTACGCGCGGGAACATCAGACGTCGTGGCGCGTCCGATCCGTGCGATTCGCCGCCTGACGAATGACGACCCGTTACGCGCAACTGCCCGACTCTTTGCTGGTCTGCAGGCGCCCGGCGCGAACTCGCTAATTCCGGGGTATTTTTTTTTCATCCAATTAAAAACACATTAAAATAAACCTCGTTCGATCCAAAAAAAAATATCTTGAGTTCCCCCCCCCCCACTTCCATATCGCTTTAAAATAAGTTTTCTCCCTCCCCTTTTTTTCTTTTTTCTTTATTTTCCCTCCTTTTTGCTTACACTTTACTGGAGAGTGACAAACTGACATAATTAAATTATAACTGTAATTTCAGTTGAGGGGAGTCGTCGCGAGTTACACGGCAAGGTCGGTATCTACATAATCTGTCAATCGCATTTTCGCGATAAACGGTACGTGAGCTTGTTATACTTGTTATAAGTGATAGATCAATAACATTCTTAACACAATTCGTAATGTCATTTTAGTTGGCGCGCAGCGTACCGGACGGTCGTACGTGAAAAATTGATGCCACCAAAGAGGACCGTTTCGTTTCGCGCGTTCGGAAAAATTGTCGCGACGGGTCGAAACGATGCGTTCGGGCAATTTCGCGCGATTGAGACGCGGCCGGATCAATTGGATTGTGTGTGAAAAACGTAACTGTTCCGCAACCGCGCGCATAATTGTCACCCATTAAACGTGAGCTTTTCCCATTCTAGATATTTTTCCATGTGACGTCTTACATGTTGCAAGAATTACTTATATGTTTTTTATACGTAGAAGTGAATGTCTAGAAACCCTTAAAAAGATTCCTTAGTAGAAATTCCCCCATGAAGAATATTTTGTTATAAAAGTGTTTAGAAGTTATTGTATGTTGTTTATAATTTATGTTGAGAATGATGATTGGAAGATTAAAGGAAATTGTAAATACATTTACCGCGACTGTTTTTGTTTATTTAATGGGGTTGAAAGAGAGGGTCGAGCGTATGAAAAAGCAATGTTTGTAAACATTTGGAAGGTCAAATTAATTGAACGAAAACAATATTATTTATTTACATCCAGGGGATATAACACTGGACGTAAATACAAAACAAAAACAAAGTTTGTTTACATCTTGTATTTTTAAAACGTTTCCTGAATGAAACAAGGAGTAATGTTGTTTATTTATGACTGAAGGTCATAAAATATTGATGAAAATACAAAACAAAGCAAAGTCCGTTACATTTTGTGTCCGTTTCAGTTTCTAATGACATATTATTGATGGAATAATGTCAAGATAAGGACCTATGAAAAAATGTATGGGATATATATGTTTGCCATATATGTCACATATATACCTCATATATTTAACATATATGGTACTTTTATATGGTGTAACATATATGTTAATTATTATATGGTATTATCATATTTTATTCTATGGTATTATCAATTATATGGTACAAATCATATATGGGATATATGTGTAACATATATGTTCACATATATGACATATATGATCACATATATGACATATATGATCACATATATGACATATATGTGTGACATATATGTTCACGTATATGTCATGTATGTGCGACATATATGTTCACATGTATGTCATATATGTGCGACATATATGTTCACATAATAACATATATGTGTGACATATATGTCATATATGCGACATATATATATCCTTTATATTTATGTATATATTATATATATCTACATATATATCATATGTATCTACATATATATCGTATATATTTATATATATATATATATGATATATATTTACATATGTACGTAAAAATGAAACTTATGTGGCACATATATGGTCCATATATGTTTTAACAATTTCATATAAAAAAATATGAAAATTCGTATATGGACATCTATGTTTTTCTTCAATCTATATATGGTCCATATATGGTCCATACATGTTTCATTTTTACTAATCTTAATAATTTTCCTTAACTTCAGCAAAGTAATAAAATGGTCCAAATCTTTCCGATATTTTATATGCTACTCGATATTTATCAACGGAATTTACCAACTGAGTTTTATAAAAAAAAAAAACAATTCAATCATCGAGCGGGCCATTTGTATATACTTCAACGTATCGCAGATCGCGCAGATTCCATCGTAAGGCCACTTTGGAAATTGATCAGTCCGAATTCCATTAACTCATGACTCATTCATGATCCCGGGGCTTGAATTGCAAACGTCACACGCTCGGCAATAGACGTCGTGAAAAGTTAATAATGCCCGTGTAAAATCGATAAAACAAACATTTCTGACAGCAATTTAAATATATTTATAATGCCGGTTTTACTTATCACTTCGACGCCGTACCCGACCGAGCGCGCAACTTTGCGCGCGCATTAACCGTCCGCGGCTTTTCAATGCGGACACTTAAAAACGTCCCGGTGCCTGCCTCCGCGCGAGGCACATTTTAATGCGCATACGTTTTGCGGTCGGTTGGATATTTACATTTACACGCGCGCAAATAATTTCGCACCGCTGTAGACGTACGCAAATCTGATAACGTCAAAGGGTGTGGGGGGGGGGGGATAAAAGGGGA
>JABFPN010000997.1:0-34637 GCA_022817305.1 Leptoteleia sp. ZL-2020
GCCGGAACGGGAGGTTCGAGGGGGGGGGAGGGGGGGGCAGTAGGGTGGTGGATAGGGAAACAGAAGTCGAGGGAAAGCGATTTGTTTCGAGTAGCCGGGTCCCGAGCAATAAATATGATAAATTATTCGGCGGGGAGCTAAGGTTGGTACGGTTCTGGCAATTTCGCAGGTTCGAGAATCGGCCGTCCAATTTTGTAATCAGCGCCACGTAAAATGCGTCGGCTCGATCGTCGAAGCCCAACGAGATCCCTCGAGGTTGCCGCGAAAAAATAACTTAGACGGCGGAATAAAAAGAAGGACAAAAAAGGAACGCCCGAGCCCGGGCAGCGGGGTGGGAGGGGGGGGGCAGAGAAACGGGGTAGCATGAGGACGGACGAAAAAGAAACGCAGGAATCGAAAAGTCGAGGAATTAAAGGAAGATTAAGAAGGCGGCTGGTAGAAAGGCTTGGCGGGAACGTCCTCGGACCCAGAGGAAGAGGAATTTCAAAATAATCGTGGCTCGAAATCGAAAATCATTCGCGCACAATTCGAGACCGTCCAATTGATTTCTCCATCGTCCCTTGTCCCCGAGGGAAAATTCGAGTTTAAAAAACTCCAATCGCGTCCTCCGATTGGAGTTTTTGAGACGAGGATTCAATGACGGGAGAAGGCCTTATCTTTTGCGTTAATGAGTTCCGTTAATTTGCATGCAAAGCCCCTTTTTGTGGCAGCTGCGCTGTGTCGCGCGGTTGCGATAATAAAAGAATATGCACCGAATAGGAGTGTGTATTAAGGTTCAATCAAGATCCGCGAGCTGCGGTGCAGCAGGAATAAATGAGGGAGATTAGCTTCACAGAAAACACGACGTGATTTCGCGTGAGTCGGCACATTTGACGCGTCGTTTGGATTGGTATAACTGATATTACAATTTGGATTGTTATAAAAATGATAATAAAGTTGACTTTTGATTAATTATGGTCATTTAGAATGTTGATTAATGTTAGATTAAAAAATGTTATATATATATTTATATTATTTTATAATGTTAAATTATACTGTAAACTTGTTGCACAAGTTTCAACAATATAAGTGATTGGTCTTGAATTCTATGCATCTATGTAGAGTTTAAAAAGTAGCGTATCGAAAACACGTCACAACGTACATTCTTTTACGATAAGATCTAATTTTAAAACATTGTGAGATACTTGTTAGTTAGTTGTTACTATATTTCATTTCAACTCTTGGGTATATGTGTACATTTATGTTTTTTTATAATATGGTACAGTAAAATGTATGATATACATGGAAAATGAGTTTTAAAGAATACAACCCTTTACCTTAGTAGTCATCAATCACGTGTTTTACCACCACTTTACACCTTCACCTGGAAAAATATAGATCTTTGTCAAACTTTAGTGTGAATATGAGATGGGTGTCACTTAAATCCTGACACTGATATTTGTGAAATATTTTTAATGATGGTAAAACGTGTGTCCTATGACTTTGAGGTAATGGGTTCTATTCCTTGGCCACATTTTCTTGTAATACATTTTTTAAAAAACTACATTATATTACGAAAAATACTATAAATGCACACATATCCTAGAATTATTATAAGTATTGTAAGTAATTAATAAATTTTTAATAAATACTCGTAACAAACAAAATGATATCAAGTTATATAATCCTAGTTTCCATAATAAAAAGCAAAGTAAAATAAATCACCACTGAATTATAAATATTTGTTTAGGAGTGTCAATTATTTAAAAATATTCAAATCAATGGCACATTTCACGTGCTCTGCATAATTTTCTTTCATATTAATATTTCAGCTTAATAAAATAAAATATAATTCTTTTTTTTCGCGAGTGCCTATCTAAGAACGTTACAGAAGAAATGCTGATAAGAACGTTATTAATTAACTCCGAACGACACTGAATTTGATTTGTTATCATAAGCCCAACTCAGCCTGACCAATCAGATCGGTTGTCCGACCAATCGTGAACTTTCTGCCAACGCGAATTTTATGGCAGTCTCTTTTTTATAATCTCCAAGTACACTGACGTAAAACAAACGTCGAGAATAATTAAGAAGGGCGTATTTTATCTCGCTAATAATTAAATAAACATTTTCTTTGAAATAACTCTAAAAAAAAATTTAATTGCGGTTGCAACATTAGTAACACAAAATTGCTATAAAATGTCCTGCGAAGAGAAGAGTGAAGTGCGATGCAAGGAAGAAAACACGATATCAATAAATTTGATGCCACGGTGTGCGTTTATCCCCTTTAAGGAAATAGCCTACTATAAACAAAACTTTTTGAGAGAGAACATTCTGCGATTCAAATTAAAAGGACATTACCTTAAAAATGACGAATTTAATCGACATGTTTCGCGTTGATAATAAAATGTCCGTTTAAAAATAACATTTCTCGACGGAATTCATTTTAATACACATTTAGTGATCATCAACCTGTCCTTCTGTAAATTTATTTCAACACATACATCTCCTTGCTAAATTCAATTAATCCTGAAACATTAAATTAATAAATTACAACAGAACCAAGATTTACTGTAAAATAATAATAAAAAAAAAAATAACGATAAAAGTAACGAGTCCTTTTTGATAAAAATAAAATGATTTGCGATGCAAAAGAAAATTTATCACTTTTTAAACTTCATTAATGTTATCCCTCTTACATAACTGACGTCACAGCGTAGTTTCAAAGGTGCAATCAGTAATCTCGCGTTTGAAAATCACCAATGATAAAAATATATTTAGCGCGAAAAGGAAGGGAATAAGTTTACAAAGTGACGTTCACCAAAGAGGGGCTCGCTGGAACTCGTTTTTCGGCGTGTAACTGCACGTCGTAAAGGAGAATGAATAGGACAAACGGTCCTGTCGAAGGATGCGACCAGTATTTCGATAGCCGCGGGATCGCAGTCTTAATGGAAATAAATTTGATTGAGATTAGGAATTCGGGGAAGCCGGTCCCGGACCGACGAGTCTGACCTTCCGCCTGGTCTCTGGCGTACTCCCCCCCCCCCTCCCACCCACCAGTCCCTGTGTCCTTTTTGAGAATCTCGCCTCCACTCTGCCAGCTCAAATTCCAATTAAAAATTTTCAGCCCGCAAACTTTCGACTCGTAGATCTCGGCTAATTCGAGATCATCGTTCACGATAACGCGGGCCTCAACGTTTCCGGAGATGCTTTGACATGTTGTAAATATTATTTCGAGTTTATCTCTTTGATAGAGCGATGGTAATTTAATTAATAATATTCAATTTATTTTTGACTTTTATTTCAATCGTGAAATCATTAAGCAACTTTGGCTTTGGCTTGAAGATAAATTTCATACTGTTGTTGAGTATTATTAAATCAAATGAAAATATTAATTTCATTATTTAGAGGGCTAGAAGTATTTTTACTATCAGTTGAAATTATTTTATATTGTATATTATGAAAATGGAAATAATTTTTACCTCTGAGAAAACAAAAAAATTGTTTATAAAATGTATAAAATGTTTATAAAAAATAAAATCATTAGAAATGTTAAAATTAAAACGTTTGAAATGACAAATTCAACTAAAATCATTATTAAGTAAAAATATATTGAAGAATTAAAATATTACATAAGTCTAAATTTTTATATTTATTAAAGTGAAAAAAATATTAAGTTTGTTTAAGGACTGTTTAGATATGTCGAAAATTATTTTAATGTATTATTTTCATGATAATTACTTGTTTAGTTTTCACATTTTTAACATTTAAATATTAAAATAAAAATTAATTTAAATAATTAATAATATATATATATTATTTTTTTAATTAACTATTTCAATAAAGAATAATAAATAAAAAATAAAAATTTAATTTATCAATTTATATCAATTTAATCAATTTAAATAATTTGCATTTAATAATATGTAAAGCAAATCTGAATGTAAATTACCTATAAATTATATACATCTGGATAAAATTAATATAAAAATTACTATAAATTTTACAAATACCACAAATATTTTATATGTCTTATTAATGATTTCATCGTTTAACTAATGTCCCATATTTACCTACAAGATTAGATCTCATATAACCACCTGGTGCCAATATACCCGTCAGTTGGATGGCAAGCAATAATCTATTGACAATGACTTCCTCGGTTATCTTGGTTCATCGATATTTATAGGCTTTTGCACTGATGTCTGAAATTTAATTTAACAAATGGTTAAAAAAAAAGAATTTTCTGTGTAACTCAGTATCAATTTTCGTTCTAAAATCCACATAATAAATTTCATAGAAAATTCTAAATTGAACAAACCATTATATAAAGTAACCAAGAAAAAAGAATTTTAACCGTTAACATATTCACAGTTCGTAATATTTTTAGTTTTAAATTTAGATAAATCATTTTTAGTTAAAATAACCTATAATCTCATCAACTCAACCGGAATTGTGGTTATCACAATAATGAGGTAAAAAAACTAAATTCCTTTTTCTTCCGTATACGTTACATTTATAATCACAATTAAAAAACACTGAAATCGTTGCTATTACACCTATATCTTTTTACAGGTTATGGCGACAACTATTACACTTATATAATATTGTAACAATGTGAAATATTACTATAAGGATATACGCAACAAACATATATCCTTATAGTAAGACTTTTTTTAGAAGTTGCTATTACGTTTAATAACAGATCCGGGATATTCAAACACTTATAATACGATACATAGCATTTGGCCGTTACAAACTTAAAAAACCGTTATTCGTTCTAGAACATGTCACGTGACGCTTGGAATAACGGCGGCGCCTTCTGTACTTTGATACTACCTTATCAAAAGAGTAGGTAATGTAGGATCACTGTATTGCATTTTTGGATAGATTATTTATTTTAAATCAAATAAAAATCATCTAAAGAATGTACATACCAAATAAATCGTCTTTTTGTAAAAATGTTTGATATAAAATGAATAACCTCGTCGAAAAAGCAATACAACAATCTTGCATTACCCACTTTTTTAATAAGATAGTATCAACGAAAAGGCGGCGCCATTGTTATTTCCAAAGAGTCACGTGATATCGCCCAAAAAACAAACCTTCTAAAATCAATGATCGCGCACCCTGTATTACCTCTCTGCGCCATCTTTTAGTAATCTAGGCCATGCCCCTTTCACATTGACACAAAAGTTTGATGAAAAGCAATGTTTTTCTCAAGCGACGGGGTAAAATGGCGGTAAAATGCGTAACGGTTAATTGTAAGGCAAGGTTTCAAATATTTTATTAAAATATATTTTATCAATTTTAGTATATCATATTTTAACTTACGTTTGCAAAGTTTCACTGTCACTGACTTCGACCATAAATATTGCTCCTTTCGACCATCCACAATAATTGCAGCCTGAAAAAAAAGAAGTTGAGTTTAAACCGAGCATGGCACAACAATAACGTCAATATAAAGTCAAATCTCACGCTTGACTTTGAGCAAGCAGAATGGCAAGGCAGAGCGATTAAATCTGGACACGAATGTCTCGCAGATTCGCTGCTTGCTTTGCGATCCATCAAAAGCCTGAGCTGAGATCGATCGCACCGAAGAAAGGTGGGACCTCCTCGGTCGGGCCAGACGTAAATTTATCACAACTTTATCTCGTCTGCCGTACGACATCCGTTAATTTTGCTTCTCCTTATTTCACATACGATACGACAATTTGGACATTTAATGTTCGGATTAAAAATCGCTGGCCCCGTTTAGCCAACTTTCTCTAACATAACCCATTGCTGAAAGACGAGCACTATAATACACTGATGAAATGTACAGTTATATATATTACTGTCAGAAGTGAATCGCGCAAAAAAGATGATACTTAAAAAAAAACTATCGTTCGCCAATGAGTCGACTTGTTTGCAATTTATTTAAGAATGAAGTTGAAAAAAGCTACGGGTCATTATAAATAGCCTGTAATTTGATTACCATTCATTCCTAATGATAAAAAATAACCAGTTATAGTTTATTATTTTTTATATCTACTCTGTTTAATATTTTATAGGTACAACATTTTTTGGTAAACAGTATTTATATAACAATTTTTCGTGTTTTAACATTAAATTTAAATGTTACTAAATTAGTTCTTTAATATTATCAAAACTAGTAGAAATAAGGCAGAATTTATTTTATCAATAACTTTCCTTGTGAAATTGAGTCGGCATTCCTAATTTTTACAGCTTTGTAAACACAAATGGGTCTGTAAAAGTTTGAAAAAAGCTAAAAAATTGGGAATGCATACTTTTACAGACGTTTGCAAAGAAACTACAAGGGTTCGTTAATAAAAATGACTGGATTTAATCAAAATTTAATCACGACCAAAAGTTTAAGATTCACCAGCACAATTATTAGACTTTAATAAAATTTATGTATTATCACACAATACTTTATATAAATATGAAATTTTCATAATTTATAGATACATTTACCAAAAGAATTATAGCAGCAAAGATTAAATTGTTAAATTTCTTTTTATAACTGTCGCTAAATTTAGCTTTCAATTTCAATAATACAACATTTGAATATCTCATATACAATAATGTGTATGAGACAACATAACGTACACAAATTATAAACGATCTTTGTTAGGTCCACGTATAATCCACATAAGAACCGTAAATGATCCGTGCAAGATTCATATAAAACCCACACACGGTCATAACAAAATTCATCGTCAGTCGTATCAATTCTCATATCAATAAATGTTTACTGATAATCGGAAAATCTAACAAACATTACGATAAGATAAATCCTTAAAGTTGGGTTTAATTCAAAATAATTGCGGACATGTGTTCCCAATTGAAGCGTACAGAAGTCGCGGCAAAAACAATAACAAGTGGACCACGAGCCAGTCCTCGTGGCTACCCCGAGGCCATCACGTAACGCCGCTTTTTGTAGCCACTAAATAAAGTTCGGTCTCGCATTTCACCGAGACGAAGCCTCTCCGTAGCGCCCGACAACGCATCACGGGACGCAATTCCGATATTGCACGGTTGCGTAACGTCGAAATTAATACATTTTCATGGAATGCCGTTGTTAACACAAACAAAGCTGCTCGCTTCTTTCGCGCTTCAAGATTTATCATCCCGCCTCCGGGGCCGCTGCAAATTGTTTCCTCTCCCGCGAGCGCAATTCGCCAAACTAACCAAACCCGCCTATTTGTTTCCTTTTCAATTATCGCGATGCTAGTTAATAATTATTTAATTACAATTTCATGCTTCGTTCGCGCGCAATTATTTGTTTATCCAGTTGTATATTTGAAGAGAGAAAAGTGTGCCGATAAGGAGCTGAATGGACTTCCTTTCTTGCGGCGCTCGCTCGAAAATTTATCGCGCGCCAGCTCTCCGGACAAATAGTACGGCATATGCCTCAGGGTGCGCGGGGTGGGGCGTTTTATTTGACTGGCAGACCGGTTCCTCGACGCAGGAACCGTAAATCATGAGTATGCTAATAGGTCCGTCTCTTTCGTTCCCGCAGTACGGCTGCGCTCGCGTAGGTGATGCTTAATATACGAGCCGTCAGGGCGAGGGAAAAATTCGCCATAATTAAGTGCAATAATTAAAACATCGATTATCATAAACATGCGTCAACGTTCATTCGACGCCCTGAAAGTCATCACCGCTGCGGTACAGCTTGCCTCGACAGTGATCGCAATGTTCGATAAATTGAAAAACAGTGAGATCAGATGAATTCCTTTCAATTGTAATTGCATACACGCGGAAAAGAGTTGGAAAGAAAATTGTTATACCTTATAACAAGACACGTAAAATCATTTCGTAAATCATTATTACTTGGCAAGTATCAAAGTATTCGTAAATGTCGTACAATTTTAAACATACTGAATATTAATAATTTATATAAATCTTTTGCTCTTTCGACTGTCAGCTAATTAAAATACCACAACAACATGTTTTCCATCAACAATTATTATAAAACGTTGCTTTAAAATCTAAATTGAAATGAAACAAACGAATGTAATGACTTTATATCAAAACATTTTGTTTTGTTTCAAATTCTTATCAGTGATTTAAAGTGAAATGGCTAACAAGTCAATTCATAACAAGCGAAGCTCAATGTGAAGTTACAGTTGTTATTAGAAATGCGCGCACTAATAAATAAATGTTCAAATAAATGCGAGTAAATATATTATATAATCGATTATTATCGGTATTACTTCTTGTATTGATTTTATAATTTATTATAAAATCTATCATACTTCTTTCTTATTCCATTTTGAGTGTAAAAACTGTGTGTAAAATTGACGACATCGTATAGTACACTATATCAGGATTCAAACTCGAGTTTCGCACGTGAAATTCCAACATCTTATACATACTACCGGACATTTATCTGTAGAAATCTATACTAGATCCTCTGTTTTCAACAGCATCTTCGTAACTAAACAAAAAGATTATGAATCCTTCTATAATTAGTAACTCCGTTAATAAAAATTATACAAAATTAATTATAAAATTAATATTTGTCGGTCGATTTATCGCGTGACTGCGCATATGCGCGGGGATTTGTCAACTCGATTATGGGCACTGTCGCGACGCAAGATTGGCGACGATACTAGACTGCTTAATCGAATCGCAGAGCGCGAGCGCGACTACTCGAGCTCCACGCTAATTAGGTAGTGCCAATTAACTCGTCGTGACACTACCAAGCGCACGCATTAGCGAGCCAATGTTTTCCGCTGATTCCTAGTAAATGATTATCATTTCTCAACGCCTTATCGTTTGACTTTAAAGTTTTCACCGCAAATTATACTGTTCGATTGTGCACCGAACTTGTTGGCCAATTCTAGCAAAAAACATGTTAGCGATACCTCGGTACTTTTAAGTGTACAATATCTACTTGGCATTAGAATTAAAATAAGAGTACATTTAAATCTTTAACACAATATTTGTTATTCATTCAATCATTTGTCATTCACTGCTTAAATTAAATCCATTAACTGAACACTCAATTGTACTTTCCATAATTTTTTAGTCCAATTAATGTATTTGTACATCTGTAAATATACTTTGACTGCTTGTCGCACAAAGTTTTCGACATAAATCAACCTTTATTGCAACTCAACGGACTGAATTAAAGTAATTAAATATAAAAAGATATTCAACTTAATACATAATTCTGTTTATGTTATATAATCCCACATTTTAAGATAATAAAATGATTCCCTTCCTTTTAAATGTAATATTTCTATTAAATACGTGCTTTTTCAATAATTACGCTTACGAGCCGTCACGTTCGTCGCGAATTATTAGATTCGCGCGCTTTCTTTAAAACCTGCCTCGATTTCTTTGAGCCCTTTACTAAATATCTCGCCCATCCAGCGGTGGTTTTATTAACGCTTTATCGTGCCTCTCATGCGCGTCTGTTGAGTCCCCGGAGAGGGATTTCACTAGTCCGTGGCAAATATTTCACGGATTAAGATTAGCCCCGGCATGGCAGCAGGTTCGCAGTTTCTGAATTACGAAGTTGAAAGCGGGACCTGCCTCCGCGAGATCCGAAAGTCATTCTCTGAAATGCGCGTCTGAAATCGCAGCATTGTTCTCTTACAAATTGCGCTCTCGAGTCAAGAGTAACTTGTTGATATTGCCCTTGGAGGATTATTAAACGAACGCCATAACGATTAACTTATTATTTTTGATTGTAAAATGATGTAATGGCCGAAAGGTGGATTTTGTTTCTCCACTTACAATAATCTGCTTATAATATAATAAATGCAATCACGAGTCGTAATGGCCGGTGCGGTCGACCGCAAGATCCAATCGAAATTGACGAAAATCGAAACGTATCCCATTATTTAATCTTGAGTTAGACGCTTGAATTAGGGTTTGATTAGGTTTGATCGCTTCGTATCAGATTTGATTATAGCTGATTAAATGTAATCAAGCTCTCGCCTCGACGTCAGCTCACCTGTGGCCTTTCACGGTAAAGAAGAACCTGAAATAAGCAGTTGATAAAAGTGAATTAGTTTTCAAAGCGCCACAAAACACCTTACGTTTGCAGTTTTAATAAAATTATTAAGCAGATTAATCAATGATAAATAAACATGAGAAAAAGGCGCCATGTTTAACACCTTTTCAATCTTAAACCAGTCATCCGGAGTTATATATTTAACAGTCAGCGGTTCCATCGCGTGGTCATTTTTTTCGATTCGCTAACCGAGTGGCAAATCGAATATCGATTCCCTTTTTCTTCTGCGTAACACGCACCGCGACTCATTCGTCTCGGACGATCGGGTTTCATTGGCAATGCCATTAGAAATATATCGCTCGACATTAAAAGTGTAAGGACTAAAGAGCGTTATGCGCAGAACAAATTTTGAATTTTGTTTTAATTACGTATAGCGTGGAATTTAAAAGTGTTAGGTGAAAATAAGAGCTTAGCGCTGTAAAAAAAAAGAAATTAAAAAGTATAACTGAAGGTTTAATTTTAAGTAGTTAGATTAACAAAACTTTTAGTTAATGTTAATAAATTATTTAATTAGCACGATTTATATCTGGTTAGTCTAACTTATAATTTTAGAGAATTTAATAACTCATTACAATGCCTAACTATTTGTCTTATTTTAGTTATTACTAATACTAATTTATTAATTTAGTTTCTTATTTAATTATTATTATTAAAAAGACAAAAGTTACTACAATTTACATAATGTGAATAAAAATTATATGATGCATGAATATATACATGAAACACAACACTCATCCAAATTTAATTAGGTCTTTGCAATAACAATGTACACCCAGTCTGCTCAAAAGCTTACCTGTTTCGTAAATCGGTTTAAGTTGGTAGCACTGGTATTGAAATGGACATTTTTATTTATATAAGAAGGATGCAAATGTGTTATTCTGAGCTGTACGCTAATATGTGTCTATTTCAATACCAATGCTACCAACTTAAACTGGCTTATGAAGCAGGTAATCATAACGTTTGATGAGACTGGGTGTACCACTTTAATTGCAGTATCATGATTCAACTTCTTTTATACTATTATTAATCTTAAATGTTAATATAAGAACAACCGTGGAGCAAGTTTAGAAAATGATTTAACATTGTTGCTTAGGGAAATATAAAATTAGTCGCAAGTTCTGTACAGCCGGGAAAACTCATTTTCAAGTTCTAAATTGCAATTTTTACGAGTAGTTAAAGTTGCATAAAATAAGCGCAATTATGTGTACCGAATCGTCGTTAAGGTTCATCACGCAGCTGTTTACGAGCGATCCCGGCATTTATCGATCGAAACAAATGTCATCGTTAATATTGTAGGATTTTAATGACCCAAATTTTTTGCGCCAATTACTGATAATTTTTCAAGTAGTTTATTGCGAGCGCAGTTGCAGTTAAAAACTCATCCACAATTACACCATTAAATTACACAATTACACCATTTTTTAATTCAATTCTTTCATTGGACTGATATTTCTTGCACACCGCGAACATTTCATCCTCACGCATCGATTTCTCGGCAAAGTATTTCTCGATACATAAATTACTTACATGAAATCTAGTTGACAACTATTAAAAGTGTAACAAAGCGCAACTTCGCAAAGGATTGCGAACTCGTTATGCAAAGCTGCATTGATGGTGACCTTCCCCGGACAACTCTAGTTCTGTTCGTGAGAAACTGCCTGATCAACCAATGAGAAAGCCAAATTTCATTGTCGCCAAATCCACTTGCTCCCATTTCACGAGAGTGAGGTCTCTGAAAATAGCATTAGTTTGAGAAAAGAGTCTGTTTTTAATACTACAAACTCGTAAAATAATAATAAATGTTTTTATTGAATATCACCAAATTAACAACTTCTCCTGTAAAATTTCTTAGAATAAAGAACTGATTTTTTGCATTGACAACTAAAGTAAGAATAAATAAGAAAAAGCTGAATGAGACTCGTTTGTAAAATATTTCGCTATTCTAATACATGTAATTTTAAATTAATTTAAGGATTCTTGAAGAAAAAAAATTAAATTGCGTTGCCAATAATAATCTAAAAGTAATAACGTTAAAAATAATATAATATACAAATTAAGGAATAAATAAATGATTCTTACTACTATACGACTACATTCAAACGTATGTCAAACACATTTCTATATCTGAATAATACAAACATGCATTTGTACATCTACAATTTATAGAACGAGTAAGTATTACTTCTGAAGTGAATTCGACGAACATTCACAGCTGATTCTCTGCGCATTAACGACCTAACCGTTGGCCGTTGGGCGAATGATCTGATCGGAATACATGAATGAACGCACATGCCGTGTTGTGCGTCGGTTACAGGAAACGCAGGTACCGATCCGTGACGTCATATCCGTTGAATTAATCTTCGCCCTGCGCGTCACCTACATCCTTCCCTGTACCGGCGTACTGCTCAATTTCCATCGATTCCTGAGACCGTACCGCATTTCCATCCTGCGAATGTTCCCAGAATGCAAATAGCTTTCTACACGCGTGCTTCATTTTTCATCGACACCTTCCTCCTTTGAGCTACAACCAGTTATTGATAAAAAGAAACTTGATTAAATTCCCACTTAATTTGTTATCAGACTTGCAAATTGCCAAAGGAACGGGTTTATTGTTTTGCAAAGTGTGAGAAATTGATGTTCACTGCGGTCATAAAATTTAGAATTTCATCGGAAGAAACGGGTTACCCTGAGGCTTTATTCCCTATACTCTAAAACTGAAAGAAATCATAAAGAACAACATTCTTTTCAAACCTATTGTCCATTTTATTTGTCGATAAAAATCAAGTCATTAATTCAAACTGTCAAAACAATATCACTTCCCCAGCTCGAGAGCTTAGTTTTAATTAGAAAACAAGTTTATTCCTTGGTTACCAATGGATCGGAACTCTGAAACAAAGCCCCAACCGAACCGCTTATCTGCTCTTCCGCTTCCGCAATCTAAGATCCCAGTATTCGACAATTGTGTAAGATTATTTTGACAAGACTCCGCAGCTTTTCTCACGTATGGAAGGAACACGAATTTCGGGCGACATCATTCTTAAAACTGTGAAAAGATGCGAGCCGAGTAAATCCTCGGGAAGCCCCCTTTGTGCCTGGAATCTTTAAACGGTTCCCATGGATTTCATCCACGAGAAAAAGGAACTCATTTCTCTCTCATGAGAGAATGGCGGTTCGAGAGGCGCCACTGCCAGGACGGTAGCCAGGTGTTCTGACGCACTTTTCCTTCTCACTCGCGTTGTTATCGCCGTCTCGGTCGCTCACGTCCCGACCCTTTCTTCGCCCGTCCTTCTTATCCGTCTCGCTCCTTGTATCCCCTTCCTCTTTCCTTTTTTTATTCTCTTGGTTCGTCGTCTCTGTCGAATGTGTGGCAGCTGAGTCCTGCAAATAAAAGGTCCGGGTCAGAAAGTTTTTCGACTAATTTCAAAGGCGGATTTTCTATGAGAATATTATCAAATTCTTCGTCGAATCCATTCGAATTTGTAATTGAAACCATTTGTTATGTATTAAAGAGTGATTTCTATTGTTTCACCAGTTGCATCTATTGATATGAAATTAAATTGAATAAATTTAATTAGATGCAACAGAGAGGAAAAAATAAGATGTTGAATGTAAAAAAAATGCTTTAAGTATCATGTTTTTCAAACAGATTAGTTAACATGTAGATTTTCATTAATCATTTTAAATAATTTAAAGGTGCAAAATATAGTTTATCGAATCTAACTAAAATTAAAATTCTTCATTCAGGGATAAGTAGAGATTTAATTACCAGCGAACAATCAAATAAGGAAATGTATGTTTTCTCAAGCATTTCCATATCTGTATATTAACCAACACCAGAAATTTCTCTGAAACAGGAAGCATCTGCAAGATACTTCAATACCTCCAATTCTGAGCTGAAGACATCTCACACGAGCGAATTATCAATTTTCTTAATCGTTGAAAATTAATGATTCCAAACGGAAAAGTATATGTAGTTATTGATGACGAGTTCCGCGGCTCGTGGACGCGGGGCATAATTATAACAAACGTCAATTCCGATAAATCGAACACATGCACGCGATACTGGCGGCGCAAGAAAGCGGCAATCTCGCGAGTTTAATCGACGAATTCTCTGCAGAGAGCATCTTAATTGGCGGACAACTGTGAGAATATCCGCACCCTGTGAGAATGCGCGAAACTTCGCAATGGGAAAATAACTCGACCAGGCCTATACAAATTAATGCATCGGTATTTGCTTTGCATACTGATGAAGAGTAGCAACGACCAACGGCCAATGCAGCAAATTGAATTCGATAAATTATCCCCGGGAAATTGTCTTCAAGGGTCCGATTGTAACGGAAAAGAAGGGACAGGTCAGTCAAAAGGTAACGAAGGGCAGGCACGCTGAATAAATAAACACGAGATTGAAAAACGTTGCACACGTTATGCAGCCAGCGTGACGTTGAAACGCCCTCTAGTTGCCCGGTATGACGAGCGTTAGCAATTATTGAGATTCATTACGCGCAGGAAGGCAACTTCCCCTTCGGTTTCCTTCGGACTTCGGGCTCTTCTAATCATCTACTTATCAGACCCTGACGCTGGGCCTTGAAAATTGCCTTTCCTTCGACGTCCAGTTCGATTATAATTTCTGACTTTTATTAACTGAAGGCCCCGATGTTTGTTTATGCAGAATTATGCAAGGTGGAGGAGATGCAGTTCCTTCGGAGTCGCCTGTAATCAAAATGATAATTTAATTGAAAGGAAACTTAAAAACAGTCGATTTGTTAACAATTAATTATAGATATACCGTTTGTATTATTTTAATTTATGCGAAAAATGATTACGCGGTTTTGGAATTACACTTACAAAAGAAGTTATGCAGAGTCTTTTATCATTAAAAGATAATTGTATAGGTAAAAAGATAAACAATGAAAATATTCTAAAAGTATTTTATAGAGTCTTTATAAAAAGAAATCGAAATAGAAGAATGACGAATAAAACGTATCAGTACCCTAACAACGTTCTTGTATAGTAGTAAAATACCAATCAGTTTGCTTCTAAAGATTAATAATAATATTTAAATAATTTCTAGGAAATTATTATCCATAGACACCACTAGTGTCATTTATTGCAAAAATTAAATATATAAATTTATTCTCAATATGAAATTTAATTTTATCATTATACCGCAAAAGTCTAACAAGCACATTACTTAAACTGTTTTGTTTCTCATTTTTAGGACTCGCACGGTGCCAAGGAAGGGAACGCTGCTCCGATCACGGACACGTCACAAGATGTGCAAGTATTGTCTGGCTCCCAAAATGAGACACACACTATAGTCACGTTTTCGAGGAAGTGGGAAACATGCGACCCTCAAGACCAAAAATTGACCGTAAGTTTCCTGTTATTATTAATTTTAGTGTAAATAACAAAACAATTATGACGCGTTACATTTACCTAATGAGTGAAAACTATAATAAAATAGTAAATTATATTGAAAATAGTGATCATGTTCTGTATAAAGAAGTAAATCATGTATTGAAAGATTTATGAAAAAAAATATACTTTTAGTAATTGCTTCACTTTCGTTACCGAAAATTGGACCAATTAGTTTCCTTTTACGCAGAAACGAATGAATCGGTCCTCACGAGAAGCGTTTTACATATAATCATAAGCTGAAACTTTTTCTTGTCTTTGGGTTTCATAAATGTTCGAGTATTTAGCGCGTGCTCTATATTTATTGTATTCTTTCAAGTTGTTGTGATTTAAGGTTTATTTCTCTTTTTTCTTTCTTTCTTTCTCTTTATGTGTTCCTTTGACTTGTACTTCTCTTTAAAATATATTTTAATCTACAACTTTACTTTAATTATCCACATTAAAATATATTAATAAATAATCAATTCATGAACATACTACTCGCAAACAACTGGAAGTATACTAGCAAAAATGTCTATTTTATAATAATCAGATAATTATAATTTCAATAATAAATAAAAAATGTTCATCATATAAGTCAAAAACGAATATATTATTTCAGCTGCCATAAATATAGTCATAAAAGAACCAACATCAACAGTTCCAGCATAAATTCACCAATCGCAATACTCAACAAACAACAATATTCTTTATAAACGCAGATAATTGTAGGTTGATGATGAAACTAAAACGCGAATTCGGCGCGACTAAAATTAATCGTGAGTCATGCAAAGAGAGGCTCCCCTTAATATAAATCAAATGCAAATTTGAGCACAGCATTAATAGTCGGCGCGGCACTAAAGTGTTTGTTTTTTCATTTATTTGTCCGCCGCGCGTGTATTAACATATTTCATGTCTAATGCGGAATTTTTCTACGTCCTGATATAAGACCCGATTCAAAAGGAGGATCGAGATTCCCGCAGAGGTATTTAGGCGAGTGCCTTTGCAGGTTGCTCGCTTCTCGAGGCGCGCATGCAACGCAACGGGTCCTCGGTCCCATTAAAATATTTGTAATAAAAGGCACCCGGTCCCTTTGGCCCTTTTTTATCGCCTTTCGTGTACACGTCGTAACCGTTCAATTATTTTTCTCCGTGGTCCTACGGCCAGACCTTTAAAATCAAAATCGAGGTCGCATACTAATTAATTTGCGATTTTGCGTTTACTTTTCCAGGGGGACACAATTAGAGTTCTCTGGGCCTACCACCAAAGTGATCCTGAATTGAACACTGCTCTCTGGCACGGCGAAAAGCGAGGCGGCAGGGCCTTAAGGCTCAAAGCCCCACCTCCTCATCCACCGCCAGTCCTTGATGCACCTGATTTAAGACACTGGGATGTTAAGCTTAATCAGGTATACCCGTTGTTTGAATATAACCATTTTTTCCACCACCGATTGTACTCCAGTCCTAAAAAAAGTTATTATTTGTTATTATTTGAACATCGAAGCACAATTATTTGTTGATATTAAATGTTTAGTTCACATTTTTATGCGATTTGTTAAAAAATATTTCTTTTTCATTTTCATCATAAATATACCATTTAAATAATGTATATTTATGCAAAAAAATCCTTAATTCTTAAATTTGTTCCCGCTCGATTTTATCTGCAAAAATTCACAAAAGATTAACTGTATTAAGCTCTTTAATATACCAAAAAGAAATCAAACGATTTAATTCAAATATTAGTTTAAGAAAAAAAATCTTTTTTAATTTTTCTCCCCTATCACTGTTTTTTTAATTAATTGTTTGTTAGTTTGCAGTCACCGAGGAAACTGTGTATTGGTGCAAAATTTTCAAAGCCCCTCCTTTAAAGCGGAAGCATCACATGGTTGGGGTAAGTGATGAAAAAAATTTAAAATTAACTACAAATAATAAAATGAATTATGCAAAACTCGTTTACCTAATCGAATTTGACTTCTTATCAGTACACGCCGCTTGTGGAAAAAGCAAACGAAGCGTTGGTGCACCATGTCATCGTTTACGAATGCGCGTCAACTTCAAAAATTTTAGCCGATCACGCCAGACTGGCCGGGTCCACTTGTTACAGTCCGACCATGCCCAAAGAATGGGACTCGTGTTTGCAGCCGGTTCTTGCTTGGGCCAGAGGAAGCAAAGGTATTATAGAAGTTCGGCTCCATTAATTAAAATTCGTTAAAAGGAACACGACCGTGCAAAACATTCCAATCCGCTCCGATGTTATTGCTGTTATAATTAATACAATGATTAAATATTCGCACAACTGATCAAAAAATTTTAATTGAACTGTACTCTTGTTTAATTATAATTTACTTGAAAAAATACTAATATTCAAAACTTAATTAAAGTGTTAAACAATCTTTCCATGAAACAAGTCAGTTGAATGCTTTCAATAAAAAGAATACAACAGAAAATCCACAATATTTATATAAAATCTGCATTGAAAATATTACTAATTTTCTGCTGCATCGTAACAGGAATATGTACCATTACAATTTAATTAGATATTAGAATTATTTCATTCAGTTCTAGTTAAATTACAGTACGTTGCGTAATTTGACTTTAAGTAAAGGTTGCAGTGAAAAGTACAATGTCCGTTAATATGTATGATTTTTTTAAGGCGAATGGCTTCCTAAACACGTTGGAATACCAATCGCGGAACACGGTGACAGTTCTTACTACATGCTGGAAGTTCATTATAACAATCCCGAGTTGAAGAAGGTCAACGATAGCAGCGGCGTGAGGCTACATCTGACGTCCAATCTCCGGCCACAAGAGGCCGGCATCCTCGTTGCAGGCGTGGCGGTCAGTCCTTTACACGTGGTACCGCCAAAGCAAAAGGAATACGCCACTGCGGGATACTGCAATCCGCATTGTACAAATTCGGTATACATATATGCTTATTATGAACGCATTTTTTATTTGTACGCCAGTTCGAAAATGTTTCTTATACGAAATATAAATCACCTTTTTAAAATGAACGTTGCCTGAATAGCGGAAAAATCATTATTATTATTTCTTATATACCAAAGAATTAATATTTTCATTATATTAATATTTAAATTTGGTATTAAATGTCTTAAAAAATAATTGTAAAACAAAAGAATGTGCGCTGTTAGTCAACACCATGTTGATCTTAGATATTTGTCCTATGTTAAGTCAATCAAAAAAAAAAAACAGAATAATTCTACAACTAATCTAGTATAAGAATTAAAATTTAACTTCCTTTTAACAGATGTTTCCCGACGATGGCGTGAACGTAGTGTCGGTGGTTCTACACTCGCACTTAGCAGGTAGACGTCTGGGTCTAAAGCACATTCGCCAGGGAAAGGAACTTCCAAGAATCGTACAGGACAATCAATTCGACTTCGAATATCAACAGACGCATACCCTGGAGCGCGAGGTGAACGTGCTACCCGGCGATGAGCTGGTCGCGGAATGCGTTTATGATACCCTTGACAGGTCCCGCCCGACCCTCGGTGGTTACGCTGCATCACAGGAAATGTGCCTCGCCTTCGTCGTGCACTATCCACGAACCCCGTTAGCTGCCTGCTACAGCATGACTCCCGTCAAACAGCTCTTTAAAACTTTAGGAGTACACAGTTTTAAACGCGTCACTGTCGATCAACTGGAAAAGTTCTTCCTCACCACTGGGTATAAACAATGTTTATCTGCAATATAACGATAATAACAATCATTTCTGCGACATTAAAACATAATTGTTGTCCATTTCAATGGTCTGTCCCATGTTTTTACAGACATTAAATTACTATATTCTCTCTGAAGTTATTATGATATTTAATTTGTGCTGGTACATCTTTAAACCTATAATATTTTATGGTATCAATTTAAGCAGAATTGTTTAATAATTGTTTAGTAAACTGAAAATATATAAATTAATGCATAATAATTTGTAAAATTATTTATCAAATTTAACTTGACCTAGTTTTTTATCAACTGATAATCATTAAGTATCATTTGTTATAAAGTATACAATTATAATGATAATTTAAACTTAAATGTAATTATTGTTTTCGAATTTTATATGCAGTATTCTTGTTTGAATAATAATTTCAATTATGAAATACTCGTTTTTAGAGTCGATGCGGGTGCGGTACCTTCGGCTGTGAAGCAATTACCAGTTTATCCAGCTACGAGGCCAAGCGAAGATATCGACGAGGACCTCATTAAAGAAGCGGAATCCGCTTTGCAAGCAATGAAAGATTACTCGGATGAAAGAGAAAATGATAACGTTTTTTCGAGACTCGTGATAGAGGATCCTGCGGAATTCAGAGGTAAATTTACAAATCATCGCCAATATATACTCACGGAAAAATGCAATCCTGTAAACATATGCTAACTGTTCATCTACTCCGACAAATTACCTGCAAAAAATCAAGAACAATTTTATACATTTTTAGTTGAGATATTTTCTAAACGCAAAATGTCCAAATAAATCCAATTACTCTTTTAAAACGAAAAAGTTTAATACTAGTTGAATTATTTCACAATTTAAATTTCATCACAAACCAAAAAGCATACCTTGATTAAAAAAATGATTGGTAATCAAAATATAATCTTGTTTTCTTAAAAATCATTTCATTGATAATCAATTGAATTTCCTGAAACTTCCAGGTCGAACATTGGCAGACCATATGTTAGCATTACCATGGACGGATGAACTTCTTTCACGCTCCATTGAAAACAGTCTTTATCATGGAATGCATATGACTTTCTGCAGAAAAAGGGATGATAAGCTTGCTCTGGTAATTTCCCATGTACACATGCATGACTGAAAATAATTTATATTAATTTACTTGCAATAAAATTATTTATTATTATACGTGCAATGAAGGTATCTACATATTTATAATTTTCAGCCGGCTGACATCCAGACGTTTCCAAATTTCACCGCCCTACCCGAGAAGAACGCCACACAGTGCAGCAACGTCAAATTGGCGTCAAGTTCTTCGGTTATGCCCCAAATGGTGCTGTCCATACTGGTCCTTACAATCGCGATACGTTGGTTCGCATAATCCTAAAACCAACGACAACCAAATGCGCTTTGTATTATATTCCAAATCATGTAAATTGGCTCGAAGTAACCATAATTATTTATTTATCGCGAGCTTTCGAGACAACCCTGACCCAGTTATACAGATCTATCACTAAATGTAAATATATTTATATATATAAGACACGTGAAATGTATATGTATATTTAAGCGAACCACGTTATGTTTAAGACCATTCCTTTTTGTATAATAAACAATGTTTCTTCAACAAGATGGCTTGTTACACGGCGACCTATAAATATTTTCCCATCTCACTGCGAGGCTACATCCACACGTGCAAAATAAAAGAAGAGGAACAAAGGCCGATTTCGCGGGGGAAGCGAATTTGCGATAAGATTAATCATAATTGAATTGGGCGAATGAATAAGTCTAGTTCACTCTTTCCCGGCGCTGAAGCGCGGATGATGAAGGAGGGCAGTATAAAGCGCAGTCCTATTTTCCAGGTGGTCGGTCATGCAAGCTAGATCCGCGTTTTATAATCTTTTTCTCCGCGACATTACGCCCCCGTTCGACAAATTTCCCGCGCCAACGACTGAGCCCCATGTGGAAGCTCCTGATAACCACAGATTGCACTTGTATTGAATTATGCTCGAGTCCAGTATATAAAACCAAGTCCTCCGCCGCGGAGACCGTCATCCATTCTTTGTGCGTCGTTCAATAAACGTCCACGAGCAACTCCGAAATTTACCCAGTTTACCGACTGTGAATTCAACTAGTAGATACAGAGTAAAATATTCGTTGTTACTCGTACCTGAGTGTCTCTCAGCTTTCCTTACAATCATTTCTTAGAAGGTACTTTAACTTCTCTTAGTTTAAGTGAAACCTGAACGCAATGCATATTACTATTGAACTGTTCAATTTCGGTTTACTCTTAAAATTGATTTACATTAACTAATTTGAACATTGAAGTTAAAAAAGGTAAAATAACTTAGATTTACTTTGAAACTTTCTAAATTACCGTGAGTGTAAAATCGCAATACAAGAAACAGTACTGAAAGACAGTAAACTTGGAAAGTTAACTGCAAATACTCTGGTTTGAATGTATTCTAATATCAATTGATAGTTAGATTCATTTTAAAAACGTATATTCTCAGTGTTTAGAAAAATTGAAATTTTGTACCATTGTTGTTACTTGATTTTGTTATGTAAATAGTATAACTGTTAGTCAGTATGTTTTTCGACCGTATTTTTTTGGTACAACAAACTAAATTAATTATATGCATTAATATATCTTTCACGATTGACATTGTCATCATAAACATGATAATTTGTCAATAATAATCACCACAAAAAAGGTCGAAACGTTAATCAAGGATATATTAATGCATAATTAATTTAGTCTGTTGTATCAAAAAATACGGTCGAAAAACACACTGACAATCAAATGATTAACAGACGTTAAATTTATACCCAGTATAACTGTTAGATTAATTAAGAAGAAAATAAAAACTTTTTCTTAAAAAAGAAAAAGCTCTGTGTTAAGTATTACCCACTTTATATAATTACAATAGATGCAAGTCAAGACTAAGAATAAAAAATAAAAAAGCCATGTTAAAAGAATATATATTTGTTAAAATGTTTAACTATTTTGAAACGATTTTAATTATATGAAATTAATAATATAATAACATTAGTAATAATCCACAAATAATTTTGTTCAACATAACCTCAATTGACATTAAATTAACGTTTTAGAACGTATATCGCCACTGCATTTAAATATAAACCTTTTCATTTGAATAGCGAATAGAACATAATATTTCTTTCTCCCAATAGCAGGATTCATTCACGTAATTTGTTTGCTAACAAGAACATTACAGCTTCACTTCATTGACTGAGTTACAATATTTCGGTAACAGAGGTTTCTATCTACGCAATTACTGTTTAAAACCTTTCTTTATAATACTCGTCTTTTTTATGTGAAAGTAATAAAATATAATTAATTATTAGACATGCGGCGAACTAGGCACGTTACTTTACCAGTACGATCATGGCAGTATATCGGACTTCTGGTAGTTTCACTCGCTTGCTTGACTCTAGGGCTTGTTTCTCGAGACCGAGAAGGAAGACACGGCAGTCTTGCAGGACCAGAACTTCAGCACATTGCACCTCATAAGTAAATTCAATATATTATAAAAAAGAAAGACAAATAAACCATAGCAAAAATAATTTTCAAATAAAATTGTTCTCAGTAATTTTAAATAACTAAAGCCTTTAAACTTACTCGTGTGAAATTTCCACTAGGTCGATCCTAATCGCTGATCGCTTTTCATTGGTCATTCCTGACGAATAACTAAAAAATATAATTTTAGTCCTAATACATTTGTTTCAAATGTAATATAAGTCACTTGTACTAAATGATACCTTCATCCTCATTTTCAAGGTATCCAGGTGTAAAAAGAATGGAGATATAAGTATTCTGAGAATCCAGCAAAAAGTTAATTTTACTGAAATAAAATAGTTGTTCATTATTTTAATGTAATAAAAAAATTTAACGTGAAAAAATGTTTAAAGATACGTTAATGATTATTAGTTGCATATTTTTATACTTGATGCGTATAAACTGTGGACATTATTTTTAGGTTTTGTACTTTTAAGTCATTATGATGCAATGTAGAATGTTTCAACCAATTTGAAATTCGTTCGAATTTTTATAATCAAATATTACATGATTAAACGTGAAATTGGTTAACATTATTAATCATCAAATAAAATTTAATAAAAGTATATTTGTAGACATGAAAAATATATATTATAAGACTTTAAGACTACCACCCGTTTACTAATAAAAGCTAGTAATTTGGTTTAACATTCTTGTATTTTTTTTAATTTATTTTATTTCGTGTAGATGTTCAATAATTCTTTATAAACAATACATCAAATTCTCTTTTACAATGAATTTTTCTTAATTTTATGCATCAACATGTTATACTTACCAAACTTATTATTCACTTTATAGAGTAGACGCATGCCCAAACATATCACCTTACGCCCCCACCTGCAGCTCAAGTACAGTAATGAAAAATGAAAATGATAATGAAAATAAAATACCGGAAACTTCTAAAACAAGTCTTCAACTAGTTTCCTCCAGAAGATTACAAAGTTCTCCTCAGATTCGTGAAAACAGAATACAAAGAGAACGATTTCTGGACGATCGTTCTAGAGCTAGAACTGTTAAACCTGAATCTATTTCTCCCGAAAATCGTCGCCGAATTTTTGAACGTCAATCCCGAGAAATACAAAATCTACAGAACGATCATCTACAATTCCGTCAACAGTACAATTACAGGGCAGGACGGATGAGAGACAATCGATTGGTCAGAAGTCAAACCCAAAGCAGGCAAGATCAAAATAAACGAATTAGTCAAGAGATTCGACAAGTATATAGAACTGAAGCCCAGAGGAGTTTCAGAACCCCGGAAAAATCTCACATTAGTCAACAAGAAAA
The DNA here is from genome assembly GCA_022817305.1 of Leptoteleia sp. ZL-2020. NCBI lineage: Eukaryota > Metazoa > Arthropoda > Insecta > Hymenoptera > Scelionidae > Leptoteleia > Leptoteleia sp. ZL-2020. Next base: position 23,961 of record JABFPN010000997.1, read on the forward strand.
ATCCCATTCATTTGATCGAATGTCTCCACCTATTATTCAAAGAAGAACTACTGAAAGACAAATCTTATTAATAAGGAGGACCAATCCGCATATTAGGATTTCGCGTTCCAATTTTAATAATCCTAGCGAAGTTCGGGTTTCAGAAAGATCCAACATCGATTTCCGTCGGAACTCTCGTGAAGTTCGGGTATCAGAAAGATCCAACATAGACTTCCGTCGGAACTCCAGAGATCCAATTACTTCAGTTAAAAATTCCCGAACTGAACATACCACTACTCGTGAATTGAAACGCGACAACTTAGACACCATGAGGAGTTCTCAATCCTTAGATAGAATTTCTTCAGGTATTCGCAAAATAAATGTTTATACTGAAAAGCGAGATTTTATAATGAAAAAAATATCAAACAAAGAGTTACAAATGCGACGCGTCAACCAAATACAAAAGAGGGCCCGTGTGAGCAACGATTTCCGAAGTAATTCAAGAGACTTGATTATATCCAATAGGGATTCTTCAAATGAACATACGCGAAATCGTGAAACCCAGCGCAGATTCTTTTCCCGCGAAGATTTGATGCAAAGACGAATGTTTGATGCTAGGATGAATGCTATGAATAAGCATGCTATAAACCGAAGAATCGACTTGTCTCGTCGAGATGCGATAGATTTTAGAAATCAAGCTTCTGCTGCTGAACGACGAATATCTCTAGAGAAACAGCACATGGTATCTCGATTGTCAGAACGTAGAGGCTCAGATGAACGAATTGACATCAGAAGAATTAGATCTAACAAAATGTTCCAAAACAACGTCGTTGAATCCATTCAAAGTAGACGAGAAGTTCGAGCTCCGATTAAAATAGAAAATGCGCAAGAGTACCTGAAATATCAAACGTCGAATGTATTGAATTACGAAGTTCTGCGACAGGCACTTGTTATTGCTCTATGCATCATTTATGGATCTTCTATTTACAGTGATAAAAATTCTGTTGTAAAGTAAGTTGTTCTAACATTCAACATATTACGAATAATTGAAGGACATAACAATAACAATTTATTATTATTTTTCAGGCGAATCGCATCTCAAATGAACCGTCTGGTCTCTGCGTAAATTAAATTAGAAAATCCATTTTTGTTGTCCGCATCTTTGTCTTCTGCAAAACAAAACAAACATCGTGTACAACTGTTTAATTTATTGCAATAGATGTATATTTTTTAAAAAATTTAAAAATGTTGTCACCTATGTATGTATAACAAACTATGACTTTGATGATGCTTATCAAATTTATTTATATACATAGAAAAATAACATAATGATTAAATAGAATGTTATAAAATGAACAAAAGAAATATAAAAAATATCAAAACGCACGCTTGTTTCGCTTAAAATATAAATACTGATATCGTAATCAAGTTTGTGCAGCTTTTGTGGACATTAGGTCTTATTGATGTGTGCTTCAAACCATGTTAAAAATAACCTATTAATAAAATATTTAATCACAACGTTGTATTATTTGACTGAGATAGATGAAAAAATAATATCTACTTGGACACTCCCTTAAATTTACATAGTGTTTACTATTCATATGATTTTACTTCCATCTTAAATTTTAGCCTATTGGCTTTTTAATAAAACTTTATAGTATTAAGTCTATTAAAGTGTTAAAAAGTTCCAAGTAAATTTCATGTTCTCTTAATTAATAATTATTCAGACATTAAGAAATTGCAATACCATGTTTCAAACCGGTCACACTTGATAATCACACACAACTAAAATATTGTGATACAAATAATTACAAATAGAATTTCAGTTACCAAATTAAAATAATTGCATTCACAGTTCATATACATGTCAATCTAACCAGACATACCTTTTGATAGATAAGAAGGAGTTGAATACGACTGATTATCTAATCACGTCAAATCGATCTTATAAAGCACTTACTCCATTTTTACATTTGCTTAAGAGTATATTATGTAACAATTTCAAAGGGGAATTTTTTGTGCATGAATCACACGGATTACAATGAGATTATTGAATTAAAATACAAATAACATTTTTCATTCGTTGTTGAAAGTATAGATTCTGTTAAAAAAGTACTTAACGCTTAATATGCGAAATCGTGATTTACACAGATCTTACTTATATGTTTTGTGTTAAGTACTTTTAAAAGTGTCTCCTTCTATAAAAAAATACTGATAAATACTTATAAATATCAATAAATAATATGTCTTCTATATACAGAGATCTCAATAAAGGTCCTATAAAAATTATCATTTCATCTGATTAGGAGTAAGAAAAAGAGCGATGGACGCGTAAGCGTGTTGGCAAGAAATTCTATTGGGCACACTATGCGTCATCTAAGTCGCTAACCAATCTTTGGCAACTTATTTGTTATACTTTTCTTTCATTTTTATCAGAGAAATTTTTTCAATTGTTAACCTTGGAAGTCACATGTAAAAAAATTGCCAAAGTAAATAATATCATAAATCACAATCACAGTAGTTAAACATCAAAGTATTAGAAAACAGTTAATGTAAAATTACTATTGTTATATGAATAAATAAAATTTGACGCCAAGAAAATGTTACAATATAAAATAAAAAATCATTAAATAAATTTGTTCGTTAAAAAAGTTAGTAACACTCACTATATGTACTCTAGAAACTGGAATATGAACAGCGGGAAAGTGACCCGTGAGGCGATTCTCATGGAAGGCTCGATTGAGTATTTGGCTACGTAGATTCGTTAAAAATATTTGACAAGAATATACATAACTTCAGTCTCCGATTTTGTTTTGTATCCATGTGAAATACTGCAAAGTATAAGGGTACGTGAAGAATACAATTTTTGTCTCTTCCATTTCTTTGCGCATACAGCACTGTGGAAAAAAAAACTAACATGACAGACAATTATCACAAGATTTTTTCATTTGATATGACGTTTCAAGAATTCTAGTTTAAAAGGTTAACAACTTTTTGCAATCTCTTGCAACATGGAAAGAATCTGATCCAGTTCCTGACTGAAATAACAAAGTTGGCTAGATTTACTCTTCTCGCCTTTGCAGTCACGACATTGCGCTCTGTTACGCATAAGTTGACGCACTAAATTCTGAAGCGTCATTTCGCGACTTTCATGACGTTGTTGCAAAATAGCTATTTTATCCTGCAGCTGTTGCAACTGATCGGCATCCTAAAATATTTAAACACATTATTGATATATCTTAAGATCTTATTAACACAAAAAATATGGAACAAAACATGTAAAGGAACTTACAGGTAATGAAAGATATTTAATCTTCTGATTAAGAGACTTGACTTTGGATTCCAAATGATCACGTTCTGTCTTAAAAAATATTGCCTGATCTTTAAACTCCTGCATTTTTCTCAACTGATCTCTCAAGTGATTTATAACAACCATCTGATTATTTAGCTGACCCTGTTAAATTTTTATTTCCTAGATTTATTTTTTTTACTGAATTCCAATTAATTGGATTTGATTTCCAATTTTATTTAATTATAATACAATAATTTAATAATAAAGAATTAATATAATAATAAGAATTTAACATAAGAAAGATGAAAATAAAATTAACGGAATAAGTAATACTATTATAAAATTTGTCTAAATATCATTATTTATAGAAATATTTGTTTTACCTTTGAATCTCCTAACTTAACATTGTAGCCTTTAACTACTTCTGCTAATTCACGTTCATGTTCTTCTTGAAGCATATTCAGATCTTGAATTCTTTTATTTTTCATTCCTATTAGCTCTTTATTAACTGTTAGTAACTCTTCCTTCAAAGCTTCATTTTCACACAAAAGATTTTTAGATGACTCACCATTTACCACATTAAGTTCTGAAAATTGAAGTGGATCATATAATTTTTGCATTGAAGAGGATAATCTGTGCCCAGAAACATGTCCATTTTGATAAACATTTGAATTCTGGTCATTAACTTCAACCATTCTGTGTAATGAGGAAGAACGAGTGACATTCTTCTTTTCATTTAAAAGCTTTTCTCTTTCTCTTTGTAACCTGTAATATTAATATTTATTATAAATATTTTGACAATTGTGTTGAAAAATTAATTTTTAACAACATAAAAATATTTTCTAACTCGTAAATATTATTTATTTAAAATTACCTTCGATTGGTCTTCTGAATCTCCTGTAAATCTTTTGTTAATTTTGCAACAGTTTTATCTTTATTAGACACCTCTAATTTTAGTCCCCGAATCGTCGCTAGCAAATGAGTATCTTCTTTTGTACTTTGTATCTTTTGACCCGTCCTTGTACTTTTTTCTTCATTTTTTCTGCTATCTAAATGACTCAGTAATGTTTGTGTGGATGCTTCAGTACAAATTTTTCGATCATTTGAAAAGTTGAGATCCATTATCCGTTGTTCCAGTTCAGTTACCCGAACTGCATGCTTTTCATTTGCCTCATCCAACCGCCTCTGCAGATCTATTACCTGCTTACGTGCAATTTCTTCCTTACTTTTTATTTCATTCTCCAGGAAAATAATTTTGTCTTCATATTGCTTCACCTTTTCGGCATGGGCTTTCTCCTGTTGCGAACTCGTAGACAACAATAATGCTGCCATAGAATCTGGATTCTTTCTTTTAATTATCCGTTCCATTTCTTTGACTTGTCTTGTAAGATCCAAAATTTTGTTGTTGTCTGAAATTACTTGATCTTTCAGTTTCAAGGTAAGTTGTTTTTCTCTTTCCACATGACTTTTAGTAACCTGAAATTAATGATATTGAAGAATTAAATAAACTTACTGGTTTTGGTACAATTTTCGAAATTAATTGCGAACGAATGTTTATTTTAACTTATTAAAAGAATTAAGATCATATATGTTAACGAATATATTTGTTAATAATTTAATATTTAAGATATCTCAATTTTAATTAAGAACTAGATAATTGAAGCGCGCCCTCCGGGCGTTCTGCCTCTGTCTTTTGAGTTTATATAAAAGCTTGTTTAAATTTTTATATTATACGTATATTAAATGAAATGCTTAATTAGATTAATAAACGAAAATATGAAATAAATATTTCTTAACATTTCTTGCAATTCTATCCAATTGACACAAAAATGCAATAATTTAATAATTAGTCCATCATATATTATCCAATTTTAAAACGTTTATGAGTTATATCTTATCTTGAAAAGTTCATGATATACCATTGTTGCATATCATGTTGATTATGAGGGAAGCACATGAAAAAGTTGAGAATTACCGACTTATTAGCCAAATTGCACCCTATTTTAATGAACATAAAGTTTCGGTGTCAGAAATTCGAGCTTAAAACATGGAAAATGCAACCTAAAACTCATTTAAATTTAAATGAAAACTAACTTCCAAGAGACCAATAAGTCTGTACATAGCCCGTGAAAACACACCTTAAAAGTCTCTTTAATCGATAATCGATTTTCACTTTATCTTTAACTTGACAATTTTACTAATATACCGGTAATTCACTGTAACTGCAGGCATATCATGAGTTTTTTATGATAGGATTAAAAATGTTAAATTATTTTCAAAATATTATGTACCTGTAATTTTTCTTGTAAAGTAGCTTCTTTTGCTCTCGATTCCATTAATTCTTTCTCAACTGGAAGTACCCCGTGTTGTAATTTATCATAATCAAGTTTGATAAGCTTCAACTGCTCTGTCTTTGAACTAAGTTCTACTTTCAAGTCCTCCATTTGCTTCTTCAAATTCAATTCGGCCGTTGTCATAGCTTGTAATCTTGTTGTTATAAAATTATTTTTAATACTTAATTGTTCCTTAAACATGTCCAGCTCATCGACCAATAAACTATTTTGTTGCGACAAATCTTCTAACTTCATTGAATAGTCACTATTTTTTTGCCTCAACTCCGAAGCCTCCAAATTCAATTTCAATGTTTCTTCTTTTAGATCTTTAATTTGATCTTGCAGACTTTGAATTTCATTGGCATTTGCAGTATTCTTCTGCTTCTGTCTCAAATTCTTCGTCTCCTCCTGGTAATGCTTAATATCCTGCAACAGTTTCTTGTTCTCAACTTCGTAAGCTTTAATTAACTTCTCTTGTCTTTCCAATTCCTTCTCTAACAAAATCACTTTTGAATTATCTGGTCTTTTATCCACTAATATTTTTTCATCCGATTTAGCTTTTAAAATGATATTTTGCTTTCTAATCGCAAACAATTCTTGCTCGAATGATACTCTCATGCTTTCCATCTGTGCTTTATAGTTTCGTGCTTCAGCTTCAATTTGCTCTTTCAACAATTGATTCTTATGCTTTTCTTCAAAATAGAGTATCTCCAATTCACTTTTATCAAAATTTTTCTTAACGTCTGGAGTTTTAATAGGTCTTGTATAGGCTTTGGGAGAGGAAGAAACCTGGTTCAGTTTCGCAGGATTAGTTTTGGACTTCAAAGCAGTTCTAGTTTTGGGAAGAGGGGGTTTAGTTTTAACAGAAGTTTTTGGCAATAATGGTGGTTTAATTTGAAAACCATTCTTTTTCTTTTCGCAATCACGATTTTGACCATCAACGTTGCTTTTTACCAATTGATCGCAGCTTTTTGATTTTCCAATAATGACTACTTTTTTCTTTTTTATCAGTTCTGGAGCTGATTTCATCCTGGGTTCTACTTCACATTTCTTTGAAACTAACACTAAATTTAAATCATCACTGGATTTCACAGTATTTTCTTTCTCTTCAACTTTGTCTTCTTTTTCAGATTTTTCTGCAATTAACTTAGGTATTGCATCGGCAAATAACTCTAATCTCGGTGTTAAATCAACTGTATACAATTCGCTATTTGAATTAACAATTTTCTTCGCTTCCGCAAGTTTATCTTCTTTTGCAACCCTAATTGCCTCTTCACTCTTTACAACTTTTGGCACTTTCTTTGCACTGATGTCATCTTTTATATTTTCAATATGCATGAACTCTTTGTCCAAGATTTCAGCTATTTCTTTCTCAGGATATCCCGGACTAATGTCATCCTTCTTTAAGCGAAAATTCCCATCAGGAAATTCGATTGTTTCACCACTTTGACCCTGTAATAGTTTTAAAAAGTGAGAAAAATCTTCTTGTCCAAAACTTGAACTGCCAGACAAACCACCCTCGCTTCTTTCCATTGATCTTTTTAACAAATCTGGGAAAAAATTTTCATCAACATCCGTTATTTCTTTTCGTAAATTATCCTTTTTCTCGTCATTCTTTACATCTTCACATTTGGAATGCCTTTCAATTGGATCATCCAAATCAGAATTACTTGAAACATCAATTTTCTGTTCTTCAAATCTCTTTTTTTGCGTTTGCAACGATGAAGTGGGACAAAGGTTAATATGTTCATAGACTATCTCAATACAATTTTGTCCTTTTTCGCTTCGTGGACTGTTTCGTATCTTCTCTGACTCCTTATGTACTTCTTGTTCAATCATATGAAATATATTAGCTTCCAACTGATTAACCCTATTTATTGCTGCAGTGGTGCATTCAAGCTCATCAGGAATAATTATAGTATTTTCTATAGGTTTTATAGAAAGACTGCAGCTATTTTTTCTAACAAGTTTTTCTGCTTCCTCAAGAAGTTCTTCAACAGAACGTTCTTCTTCAGTAGCATTTTTATTTGATAAACAAGTTTTCATATGACTGTGTGTAGAACTTGGACTCAGTGCACCAGCAATTTTACTGATTTCATCTAAAATGCTTCCAATATCTTGATCTGTTGCATCTAATAAAACAAACATAAAAATAATTAATAAAAAATATATTTCAACATCAATTTCAATATTAAAATGAAACTATCCTTATTTAGTAAATTACAACAAAGAAAATTAATACTGTCAGTATGTTTTTCTTTGATTGACATTTCGACCTTTTTTGTTGTCATTATCAAAATTTATAATTAGGTTATTCAGAAGCTATTCTTACATAATAATTTGTCAATAATAAGGACTACAGAAAAGGTCGAAACATTAATCAAAAATATATTAATGCAAAATTAATTTAGTTTGTTGTACCAAAAATATGGTCAAAAAACATATTGACAATCAAATTATTAACAGATGTTAAATCATGTTAGGTAAAATAACATTATAAAATATAAAAATAATTATTGCTTTTATATTATTTATTATCAAACATAACAGTAACATTATATGATGAATTCTGTTTTGTTACTAAGTGTTACTTACTTTCAAAATCAGATGAATATTTGTCAAATGCAACTGAAGCAAGGTCACATAAAGTATCATCTTTTTTATCTGATTCATTTTTGTGAATTTCCTGAAAATAATAATTAAATTATGTTATTGATTATTGCTGCATATAATAAATATAAACATTACTGCAGTTCAATAAAAATTCTTTCATGGCATACAGTTATTCGAACATTTTAAATTTTGAACTAAATATATATTACAATTTTATGCAAACAATATGACTGTTTATGCAAACTTTATACATTATATATATATATACTTATTACTATTAAAAAATCATAATTAATTAAAATATTTTTAATTATGATAGGATTTCATATTAGAATTAACTTAATTAAATAAAAATTTGTACTAGTTTGCATAATTTTTAATAGATTATTAAATTTAAGCTACAAATATATACTTTGTAATATAATTATTATACAATTTAGTGATATCATTTTTTCACTAAAAGAAGAAATGCACCTTATGCATTCACATTACAAACATCTGATAAAAAATATACAATATTTATGTTGTTGTTGTTGTTGTTGTTGTTGTTGTTGGTAAGTGGCCACTGGAGCTTCAGGGCTCCATCAAAGCCATTTATTTTGACTGAATTTCTTAGATATACAATATTTATAAATTGTATTTAGATACAATAATTGTATATATTACAAGTATATTTCCTTCAATGTATATTTAACTTGCAAATTACTATATGTATTACTTATACACTGATAAAAATGACAGATAATATTATTGTTTTTAAATTTGTTTCAATTGTGTCAGTCTTTAAATAAATATTATTGTTTTTAAAAACAAAACATTACTAAACATTTTGGCGTAACCTTTGTAATGAAATTGTTTTTTGGTCACATTAAAGACTTACATTGCACATTTTCTCTTTATGTAAAAATTCTTTTGTCGAAGTATTGACTTCGGACGAATGATTGGACATGATTTTATCTTTCTCTTCAAATAATCCAAATTCTGGATGGTCCAGATGCGTATTTGGTTCTTTTAGCTGGAATTGATTTTTTGATATAGCACTAGTGTGTTTGTCAAGTTTGCTTAACTTATCGTCGACTTTGACTTCGCCAACACTAACACTTGACTCTTCATCCTCTGACAACTAAAGACATATGCAATAATGATCAAAAACTAAATTAATAACATTATAAGAAAAGGAACACATAAAATAGAATCTCTTCATTTGAATGTTAGTTTGACATTTACAACAGGGTCTGTTAACTTACATGAATTCTTATCTTAACTTCTAAAATGCGCATACCTAGCGACTCCAAGCGCGTTTAAATATAACTAAAAGTCTACAGACCTTGTATATTAAATAGGTTACTGTTCCTGTAAGTTGCCTTGTATACAATAAAATAATATTGACTATTTACTTACATCGATGACCACAACCTCTTCAATTCTATCTTTAGACATGTCTAACAATTTATATATTTTTCAATGATGAATACAAAAAATCAATCTTCTTTTTCGCATCATTCGACTTAAAAAACGCTTCGTGTGATTTTATTATTTTGTAGTGGTTTGGTCTTCTGTTTACCAATACTCGTAAATTTCGAGAAACCCTGGAAACGTTAATGATCTGTGACGAAAATGTTTACACCGTTAATGAGAACAGTTTTAAAAGCGCTTGGTCACTTTAAAAATACTTATTTTCCTTTTTACTTAATCTTTCTTACTGTTATTATTATGATTTTCGTTAATATTTACATCTTTTAATATTTAAATCAATTTTAATCAATTATTAAGTTATTTATTTATTTAAATTAAAATCAATTTAAATCAATTATTAAGAGGAAATGTTACTTTATGGTTAAGATAGAGTAATCATAACTTCCTCACTAATCATATCTTTAACTATTATTATAAAATAAAAATTAATATAAGAAAAACGCAATGTATGTTAAGGTGATGCTCAAAGCATAGGTAGCTTATGCTATCTATAGGATAACCCTGCGGTATCGGCTTCGATGTTTTCGTTTATAAAAATTAAACGGATAATAATTTTGTAATATAATGACCAGGCCGCCATTCTACAATTTTAGGAGACAATTGTAGATTATAATGATATGTGTTTTGAAGAAAAACAACAAAAAGCGGTGTGAACTGGTTTTAAATATACGAAATGTCGATAAAAATTTCTAATTCACACCGCTTTTCATCAGTTTTTTTCAACAATTATGTTTATATAGGCAGTAATATTCTCCCGATGCTAAAGAATGGCGATCTGGTCATTATTTTACAAAATAATTATTACTATTATATTAAATTAAAAAGACACTAACTCCATGACAGCAGACTTTGATTTTCACCTTAAGGTGATGCAGTAAGTCTGCTGCCACGGAGTTAGTGTTTTTGTAATTATTATTCTGTAAATGCTGATTTGATGCTTGCAATTGATTCAGCATATTTTTTAGACATGGGAAAATTGTATTC
>JABFPN010000998.1:0-34637 GCA_022817305.1 Leptoteleia sp. ZL-2020
GGGGGGGGGGGGGGGAATAAGTGTGCCCACTTTACCTTGTCCTCGTCTGATAAAGAAAAACCCCATATTATTTGTCCTCGTCTAACAAAGAAGAAGAAGAAAAAAAAAAGAAAATACTGCAGCTTATCGTACACGAAACATTATATTGATTATTACGACTCATTTTGAGCCAACTGTGGAGAATTGGAAGTAAATACCCGAAGAAAAATATCTTCATAAATGTCGTCGTAAAAACCTCGTCGCGTACTCTCCCGAAGTCGAATTTCAAAATATTTTTCGCCATTTCTCCCAATTACTTTCGTAACTTTTTATTACCACTTTTTTTATGGCAATTACTTTTCTCGTCTCCAATTTCTCCATTTTCATTCGTTTCCCGCGTTTCGATATTAAAAAAAGGGGGAAGAACAAAGAATGAAGAAAAAAAAAAAGAAAAAAGAAGAAGAAGAAAGGAACAAAAATTCACAAATTGAAAAGAATGAGAATTTCGATCGGTCGTTTTCTTTGTAGAAAAAGAAATGAAGCAACCGAGTTTTAACCATTGCCACTTTCTATTTCAACTTTTCATTGCGTTACAAATAATTCAAAACCCTCTTAAATCCCCGCACAATGGAAGATTAGAGCGCAATGCGGAGGCTCGCGCTAGAAAATTAAGGATCGGCTCTGTTAGTCGAACCGAAACCGCAATAACTCGCTGAAAAATCGACGAAATAACGCGGGCACTTCGTGGAAATAAATTGTCCGGACTTTCAATAAAGCAAATAGTCAATTGGCGACGATAACTTTTGTGTTGTTGCGTGTGAAATTGCGCGAAGAAAAAGTGGAGCCTGGTGGAATCAAATTTTCGTTCAGATGAAATCAATTTTGCTTGACATTTTAGTAAAATTTTATTCAAATATAGAAAGTGTCATAAAATCCGAGTTACTCCTACGGTTAATGAAACTAGCTAGGTGGAATTTTATTAAATAAATTTGCTTACGTCATCGCACACGTTAAGTACAATTCTTCATGGCAATTACATTATAATGTTCCTTACAATTAATGTATTTATATTTAATTAAATTTTATGATACTTTTATAATGAATTCTGATAATATTGCATTGAGAATAAAATAAATAGTTCAATTAAACAGTTTTATATTAATTTAAGGATAAGTCCAAAAAGTAAGAGATATTTACTATTGAAAATAGTAAATATGATAATATAATATATAATTTAATCATTTTTAAATTTTACTATCAATTCTCCAATGCATCCTTAAATTCACATCAAAAATAGTAATTTATGACGTTCATTTTTCTCAGTGTAGCTACTTATTATACATTTATCTGAAGCTATACTAACGTAAGATAACATCTAAAGTTCCGTAGACTTAAATTAACCCTCTTTATTTATAATTTATTAAATTTACAAAACGTTCGGTCTGCTTCTAAAATTACATAATTCCATAAATTATTCATATTATTATTTTATCTCTAAATTTAATGAAATCAATCCGCCTTTTTTTTCTAAACATGTGCACCAAAGATAAATATTGAAATTAAAAAAACAAAAAGAGAGAAGAAAAGAAAAAAATTGTTAAAGAAAAGAAGCGTTTATTTTTTGCATTTAAATGTCACGCGCTCGCATTTATCAATTTGGTGTAAAAAAAAAAAAAAAGATGACGCAACGGCAGCCAAATTTGTGGGTCAGTAGGCCACGTAGAATCGCCGTGCCTTACCGTTACCATTACCTAAATTTTGTAATATTTATGAAAGCGAAGAAAATGAAAGCTATTTCATTTCAACCCGGCTCTTTTTTTGAGCCCCACGTTTCAATTTCACGCGCCTGCCGGGTCTCGCGCATTCGCGGCCAATACGCACGCACGAAGCGCGGGAAATTTGAATGGCGATAAGCGCGCAGGAACCGCCCGATCGATACCATTGCATACCCTAGTAAAAATCTGATGAGGCGTGCCACATCATAAGTGTGGCCATTATAGGGATTTTCTGTGGCATACATTATAAGAAGATACCAGATTAAAGCCATATCAGAGCCTAACGTGGTATTCTGAGTAGGCGGCAATAAGTGTGTAACGGTGGGCTTCTTTATGGTCCTGATAGGGCACGCCACTTAAGCGCCATGCCATCTCGGGGCCTAACCAAGTGTTATTTACAAGGCTCCGATTCTATAGACTGACCAGTGCATAATAAGGATACCATTCGTAAACCACATTTAAAAATGAAAAAAAATTATTGTAAGTGGTGAACCAACTCAGGTCCAGCTTAGGTCATCTTTATATGGCTATAATCTAAAAATCTATTAAGGGCATGATTAGAGAACCACAATGCAGCCATATAACGTATTATTCAAAACACTTGAGGAATAACAATTCACATTGGTTCGAATTATAAAACTACAATGCATGATCATTGTACGATTTTATAACAGAATTTTAATGTCAAAGTTTATTTTTATTAATATATCTGATTAGACATATATAAAATTATCTTATTCAAATAGTTGAAAGACGTACTTGACTTTTTACATTTTTATCGCATTTTAATTACCAGTTGAAATCAATGATTTAAATATAGTAATATTATTTACTGCTCAAGATTTAATGTGGTTCCATAAATACATTCCTATAAGTATTTCCTTATAAGGTTATAATTAGGTCTCAATAAGGGTCCCACTTTGATATCCTTATTATAGCCACACGAATGCCTACCGTTACACACCGAAAAGTGCATAATGTGGATGCCTGATAAGTACCTCATCTGGTAATGTGGCTCCCTGATCATGGCCACACTTCAGCCCAATTTCAATTTTTACTAGGGTAATTATGGGAATTTGGAAATAAGATTCGACGCGTGGCACTCGATTCTGGAATATTTTTAGCTTCATTTTATAACCCCAGAATTGTACGTTACTTATGAGCACAATGAATCGCCATTATTATATATTAAGAAAAAAAAAATTAAATTCCACCCGAGATAATCGTTGACGGTTAATTAATAAAGGCTTTTTAATTATGTAATAATTGCGGGGGTGTTGCGTTACGTAAATCGATCGATAATTTAATTGATTGACTTTGCTTTCTGGTCGCCATATTTTCACGTTTAATAATGAGCGCGTTATTAATAATTAAATCTGCCATAAATTAAATTGTATTGATTGTAGTGTCGGCGCATGTACGAAAATGTGGCAGCTTTGATCACGTACTTGTATTTCTAACACACCTCACGCTATCGCGAGAGTATGGCCAGTGGTAAAATCTCAAAATATACGTCGAAAATATTTATTAAATTTTCGCTTCGATTAAAAGAACTTATTTAATGTTAAGTTTATGAGAGGATTTGTTGTGATAATTTTTCCATCGTTTATAAAATCTAACGAAAGTCTTTTTTTTTTTTCTTTAATTTTTTAGTAAATTTTACAAAATACTTTAGTTATGTATTTATCAATGATTATTTATATGATTAAATTCATCTTAATTAAAAATGAATGATTCCAGTTTATGACCTTTCCTTTAATTGTTGCCTCTCTTTTTAAATTTAGACGTCGGCATAATTGAATGGGTCGTATAATAGTAATTGTAAAATTATAACCAGATAAAATATAATAATTGACGTTTAATTTTTGTAAATAAGCTCGTTAAAAGTGAGTTCAATTACCATTACCGTTGGGTTAGACAATAATTGAATCTTTACAATAGTTCATTTGAGACGCGCGATTGTGATCGCTTCTTTTGTCAAATTATCAACATATCGGAACCGTATTAATTGGTATCGGTAATTGCGCCTGCCACGGATACGCAAAAACTTTTTTTTTATATAAAATACCGTAATTCTTCGGGCATTATCATTGAAACTATTATAATTTCTATTATATGGAAATGTTATTCAAATGGCATTAATAAAATGCCTATAAATTTTCGTTACAATTGTGACACTGAGATAGTTATGTGGAAAGTTTTGAGCATTGTATCACACGCGTATATATACATGGTAATTGATATGTACATTTATGTTAGAGGAGAGATAAATTTTTCCCACATATATTTCGTCCGGTACCATTTCCATGGTTTTATCGATTACGTAAATTAAACCTTTTTTCCTTTCTTAATAATATATGGAAATATTACCACGGACATATAAATCGTCATATAAAGAAACGTTACTAATATTCTCAATAAATTATGGGGAAGAAATGTTTTTACTCGCCTTAAAAACGAAATGTATTGGTAGCCCTGTAGGTTACCAACATATTTCACTTTTACGGTGAATAAAATATCGTACTCAACTCGAACAAAAGTGGTTTTCGGTTGATAGTACTTCGCCTTTGGCTTGGGTTACCAACTTAAAACCAATTCTTTCCACGTTGAGTAATACACTATTGTAAGTATAAACTTCCTTGTTTCCATTCTGTTTAGGAGGCGAAAACTGACATTACAGACGAGGAAAAACTTCTCAGTTTCCACCCCAGGGCAAAAAACAACTAGTTTCCACCCTCGGGCGGAAAACAGCCGGTTTCCTCTAAACGTGTACAATCGCTGTCGTTGCGTCCTTGGTGCATAATATACTATTATTTAGTTACATTTTTCTACTTAATTTAGAATACGTCTGCTGCCCCCTCCCCCCCCCGCCACCCGATATTTTTCATGATAATTTTTTGTCGTAATTCGCCCGCACAATTGCTCGACTCTGCAAGATAAATCCAAAAATGTTGATGAGGAAAAAAGTTAAAACGAGAAGTTGCACAAGATACAGAAAAGTCGAATGCTCGTAGCAGTGAATGAAAGAATGAATGGCTGAATACTTAATCACATCGACGCGACACGCTTATGATCGTTGTATGTATAGCATACTTATTACGTGTGTACATACATATATATAAATGTATAAATTTGCCAAATGGTGGTTTTGGAGACACGCCCTATTTGGGAGACTAGGTACGTGTTGGATTTTCAAATATTGGAGGTAAATTTTCAAATTATGGAGGGAAATTTAAAATTGAGCGTTTAAACTATTTTATAAATTTTTAAAAACTAACTAAACTCACTTTTACAAATTTTTCAAAAAAATAACGAAACTAACATTGCCGGGCCCCAGGAACGTAATTTTAGGAAGTGTCCTCAGAACTGCCATTGTTTCACAATGTGACTTTGGGGATAGTCCTCAAAACTACCAAATGTCCTCAAAACTGCCAGTAAACAAGTCAATAAAATGGCGATTTGGTCTCAAAACTGCCATTAGAATAATATATATGGATCTGCGTCTCCTGCCATAAATTTTTTAACAATTTAACTAAACTAACGATTCTGCAGTCAGGGCCGTAGTTATCAAAAAAAAAAAAAAATCCGTGACTGCATTAAAAAGCACCGTGTTGTAAGATGTAACTTTGAATACGGTATTTAAAAGCACCACGCGTATTTAAAAACACCACTGTATATCTTTTTAGTATTGAAAAACAGCTCTGGCAGTATATATAAAGTGTGGTATATGCGCCGCTTATGAGCGTCCATATAGGGTACACGTGTGTCCGCCTGACATGAGCGTACTTGGTGCGCGCAACGTGGCGCGTAAAATACAAAATTAGTAATTGAGTCGTGGGCGTCGCGGACGATCTGCGCGAGCGTCGTGTAATTCATCGGCGTAACGAAAACGCGGTCGCGTTTGTTGGGACACTGGTACACGCGTACCTACAATGCCACGTGCTGTTTCTCTGGCTTTCACTCAGACACGTGTCCATTATCCTTCCACCTGCAATTCGGTGCTCAGAATTCTATGGGTTATGTAGCCGCGCGCTCGAAGGTGAAACGCGCCTCGATAGATCAATGCGCCAACTTATCAGCGGCTCTGGTCACGCCACCCTTATCCTCCCCTTAACATCGTTAGTTTCGTTAGTTTCGTTGCACGCTAATAACGCGAAATCTCGGCCGCGCAGGAGCAAGGTCGTACACCCTGCTAATCCACCGAAAAAAGTTCATTAAAAGTTGCTCTACTATGGTTTATAATAATTCGAGGAAATGCTTGTAAATATAATATGACGTATACTGAGAAAAAAAGGATTATAAAAAATATTAGAATATATAGTTAGCGCCGGATATACTTGTCTGATGTAAAAAATTAACGCGCGAGTCTAGTAAAATATCCTTGAAACCTAGTATAAGATTTTGGAAATTGAATAATAATAATAATAATGAGATATCCAATATATTATACTAAACTCGACTACACTGTTAAAAGTACCAAGTTGAATCAAGCAGTTTTTTGAACTGAATACACAGTTTGAACTCGGAAGGTACATATTTTAACACACTTAAGTTAAAACTTAAGTCATTGTTTTGTAATGTTAATACACCGATTGTCATTTCACTAATTTCAATTACTGAATTTGAATATCGAGTAAATTCAACTATATAAATATGGATGGTTTAAATAGATTATGTATGTGTAATTTACTATGCACATAGTTAATATTGCTACACTGAACAAAAAAATACATTAAGAATTGCTGTACTGGAACCTTAATGCGCAACCGTTTGTACAGTATAGTAAAAATGATAGTAAAACGTCGAAATATTTGAAAGCACAGTAATTTTTATTTTTATTACATTTATATTCCATAAAATTTAGTTCCGATTTTTAATTAAAATAACCACACTATGATGAATGCAATTAGAATTCTATTTATTACGAAAATTAACCACGTGACTTTTTTTTTCTCAGTTTAGTGTTTCAGCACTTTTGCATTCATTTTCAATGACACGATCCTACACTGAAAGAAAAGGTTTAGTAATTGCCGTTATATCTGTACGACGAATAGGAGGATGAAAGTCAAATTATAGCATTGCTTCTAATACTATATATTAATATTAATGAAGAACATTTTCAAAGAATATATTAGAATGAAAAAGTGATTAAGGAATAATAATTCGTTGCCTCAGAGTGATCGGTAGTTTTGTCACCTATTTTTTTTTCTCTCTCCCCGTAATAACATACATTGTTTATGTAAATGTTATATGATTAATTATATATTTAAATGAGGCATACGAAATATTATATAATATTTCTTGCCGTGTGACTTTGCGGATTTCAACTCCTCGCCTTCCCTCTTTCTTTCACTTTGAAACGCTCTCCGACTGTTTACTGTAAAAAAGTCGCCTTAAAATTTTGATGAATTATTTGATCGAATCGATTGGCCTGTCATTAACGTACAATCCTTGAACTTTTGTTTAATAGGCTGCACTTTTACTATCGATTTTGTGTACACCATCTTGTTGTAAAAAAGAAAAAAAAATCCGAACAAGGTTACGCATTTTTCTCGTTGAACGAGCGAAGTTTCGCCGTGCACACAACTCCCATAATGCTTGATTAGCGCTGTATTAGTGCCAAGTCATATTTCGCGCACTTCGGTATCAATTCTTAATCATTGCCATGGAGTGGCTTTTATAGATGACCAAATAGTCCAACTGTTGCAATGCACGGCCAATTATTGCACAAACGTTAATTAATGTGCCCGGCTTTATGATTAAATACATAATCTGTAATTGGTACCGGTCCGTGTACCAATTTATTGTGCAAGTGCTTAACCGGGCTTTCCATACTTACGTCCATTAAACACACATTACAAGTCGAATCAAAGTTCGAACAACGCTCCACTGAGTGAAAAAAAGAATATTAATTTTTCATAAAAAGTTTAATAATTTGGTATTATACTTGCAGAATATTGTCATATGGCAAACTAAATTATTAAAATTTATTACATCAGTTTATTAACAAATGTAATTTTATATAGTTTTGTACAATTTGACATTCTGTTTTATAAACGGCATAGATTAGAGACACTGAATAGTGACACCTAATGGACAAAACATGTAATTAACAGTTTGTGATAAATTAGTAATTCAGTTGATTAACATTTTAAATCCCTCGGTTTCTAATTTTTGATATTCATTTTCCTCCGTGTTGACTTTAATTTATATTGAATTTTTCAACTAATTATTCATTATATAATTATTTGTTAATTTAATTAAATTATCAATGAGAGAAGAATAATTAAATGTCCAGCTGGTTATTTCACGGATTCCAACGTTTTATTTAAAGCAAATAGTAAATGTTGACGCGAGATAACGCAACCAATTTTTGCATTCAAAGGACCTTGTTGTACTCGTTTAAAGAGCAATGAAAATGCGGCATGATGCCTTTGACCATGAATTAGAAATTCGTTGAAACTTTATTTATACGGTAATTCATTGGGAAACAACTGGAAACTGACAATCCATTCAGATTTAGCAATAAACGATATTAATTTTTATTAACATGCGAAATACTAGTACAAATTACAGTAATCAAATCAACAAAATTGTTTCAATATATTTTGGAGCACATTTTAAAAAGATTAGTAATTGAACGACAAAATTTAATAATCATTGATCAAAATATTTAATCTTTATAAGAAGAATAAAGAGGAGGAGGTGGGGGGGAAAGGAAAAACAGGAAATACTTGCACGGTACAAGTGAAAAGTTCAATACTGAAAAATTATGCGCGCAATACGAATGTTTTTCAGCTTATTATGTTTGCCAGAATGCCGACGAGTCGCGGAAGGAAAGGGGGAGAGGAAAAACTGCGAGGGGAATCGGTAGAAAAAGGAAGAAATAAATGTGAGAAGAGTAATAAAAAAAACGAAATGACTGGAGAGTTAATCCGCGCTGCCCCCTTTATCTCGCTTCTCTATCTTTTACGCGCGAAGCTCGAGTGGCCGCGGAGCACTCGGCTTGAGCGCGCATGACCGTATTGCCACGATTGCCCTGGCCCACTGACCTATATTGAATTACACACGTTAGATACAGGTCCCGCATACGAGCCGTCGATTCGTATGGCCAACCAATACACGATCGACCAACGCGATTCGCGCTCGATCGCTCCCTCGTCGAGGAAGACGACTTACCAACCAAGCGAATTCTGCTTTTTTCAACGACCCTGCGTCGCGCCGCCGCAACGCCGCGAGATCGCGCTCTCGTGGGCAACAATCAAACGCCGTTCCAGAGGGCGTTGTTCCTCGTATGCATACTGCCATTCTTATCTAGGGAAGTTACTAAAAATCGTCAACTGTAAAAGTGAAATGTCAATGCTATAGTCACGGAGTTTTGTGGCGTTTTAATTTATTTTTATTAAATAAATTTATAGTAAAATTGTTGAAATGATAAACCATACTTTTAACGCAGGAAAAAACTATATTGCTATGAAAACAACATTTGTGTTAAGTAATATGATTCAACAAAAAGGCATTGTTACTAAACTGGCCAATTGTGGAAAACATAAATCACCACAAAAGTGGCTGGAGAACTACATATATTTAAACTTCAATACAACTTTTTAATATTTCAACACGCTAATATGATAATTTAGAGGCAGATGGAAATCTCGTTGCCGTTGATATTTCGTTGAAACCAGGGTATATACCACATGGAGATAATCAGTCGGACTCTATACCCTGCGTATTCAAGATAAAACAATTTCTTTAATTAAACGACACATACCTTTAGATGAAAGTAAGATGACTGAAAGATGTATGAAATTTTACTTAAAATAATATATATGAAAAATAAAAATTGACAATAAAATAAGAATAACCGCGTAAATTAACCCTTTGAGGATTCCTTTTATCGTGTGGAAATGATTATTTGTCATAATCAAATGATTACTGGATTTTTAATAACATGGTTTTTGAAGTATCAGTTGGGATTTATATTCATTATATTTTTTTGCTACAAGGTTATGAGTTCTGAAACTCATTTTGACATACTTTGAATGTTTAATCTTGGATAAGGGGAATTGAATTCATTCCAGAGAATTTGATACCGCCTGTCAACATTATGAAAGATTTATCGAATGTTATGTAACAATAGGAACGACGTAACTTACAGCTAATCATGTAACAAATTGCATGTAGTTTATATGAACAAACACATGACCATTATTACTTAATAACATTATTTGTCAATTGTCAACATAAACAAATTTGGCTTAATAATATAAATTAATGTGTACAAATTTACATAAATATTTTATATGTGACTTTGTTATAAAATTACATGAATCATTCACATTATAAAATACAATTAGATATATTTTTAGGTACTGCCCTACATGAAATATCTGATATACACCAATTTTCAGTTCATTTACACATTTACATGCCCTGTCAATCCTATTATTTCCAATATATAATTGGTCATATTTTCCAACGTGGAATATATTCTACAATCTAGTCCTAGCTGTGGGAACTTTAAACCTCAACTCTTTAATATCTTTCTAATTGTAATCAATAAAGAAAAAAGTATTCAAATTAACGTTTTCCTACTGAAATTAAATGCCTACAAGATTTTGAATGGTGTAACGTCATGGTTACAATTACTTGTAGTAGTAACTTTTCCACAAGTAATAGTAGAAGTTGTGGAAAAGAATGCTAAAAATCGTTGAAAAATTGTGAAAAACTGATAAAATTGGAACTTTTCAACATTTTTCAGCTTTTCTCAACACTTTTCAGCAATTTATTTCCACCAGGGAATGTATATATATATTGTAAGTTGTCTGGATGTATAAATTGTTTTTGGCATCGCAAGCTAGAATCGATAGTTGGTTTCCGCGAGCTTAAAAGAGGTGTAATAGTGAAACTGTCAAATTGGGCGATGCGTAGCTTGATAAAGGGGGGGGGGGGTTAGTAAAAGGAACTTCTTGACAAGCAGGATGACTGTCGCGTTCGCTCGTTATGGCAGGCAGCGCGTGACGACTGCGTTGCTTCTTGTGACGCAGGGTGCCCTGCACTTTCATGTACTCTAATCACGCGTTGACACAAACGCACTTGTGTCTGTCCTTTTTCGCGCGACACTAACGAGTTCTGGATTACTCTACCTTTTCCGCGTTTTCACGATTAAAACATATATGCGGCTCGCTGGCTTTCTGTAAATAAAATTAATTGAATGAAAATACTTCTCCTTTAGATGCAACATTTTAAATTAAAATTTTAATACAAAATGAAAATCATTGTACATGGCTTACCTGAAGTTGCAGTAAATTCCCTTTGAAATGAAATTTTCTTACATTATATGTAAAGTTTTATGTAATTATAATTATTTAGCACATTTGTCAGACGTAGTTTAATGTTAAAATTACATAATCAAAAACTAAATTTGTCTAATTTAGTTACATAATTTAATGAAATTATAATTTTCATGGTATACTTGCGCATAATAGTGGAGTTTCATATTTTTAATTAATGAAAATAAATTATTTTGTTGCATTGTGCTGATAACGGTAAACGTTGCGGGTTGTACATTTCAAAATACAGTTTAGATATTTTAACGTTAGTTTATCTATCTACCGGAAGAAGGTGTGAATCTTTCTCATAAGTATTAAAGTTATAAACTCTGAAGGATTAAAGAACTTTCAATTTATGCAAACAGAGATGGATAACGATAACATCATTATATGTGTAAAAATGTATTAATTTTAATATATTTAATATGAGAGAAATTACGATTCTTGCATTCTTTTTGTAATATTTATAATATTTAATTTCATGTAAATATGAAATCAGTATCCAAAAATAAACAGCTTAACATTAATAATATATTTAATAGCTTACTGTAATGGAACTTGTAGAATAGTTTACAATAATCTGCATTTACTTGCAAATAATAGATGAATATGAATAAGGAAAAAGAACAATATTTTTGTATTACTTATAACCATTTTCTATGATGAAAACTTTTGTAATTGTAATTGGCACAATGTATGAAAATGACTTATATTTTGTAATAGATGCTTTTTCATTTTAAATTTACTGCAGTAAATTAACATTTGGCTTTTCAATTGTTTTAGGCCCAGCCTGTGCGACCTACAGGACCCATTGTGGGTCAAAATGAGTACAATTACTGGTAGTGTTACCAAGAAGAGAAAGAAATCAGATGCTAAGCCTCAATCCCAAATGTAAGGTTTTATTTTTGTTATTAATTTTATTGTTATATATGCACGAATGACACAATTAGTTTATTATAATGAAGAACCAAAGTATTGACATTAAAATAGCAATTTTTATGTCAAATTAACAAAATATTTTTACATTTAAAGTCCAAAATTTGTGCCCTAGTGGAAACAATTCTATGGAAAATTTAAACAGGATCCTAGATGGGCATGCCATTTTTCTCCTTGGAGCCCATATAAAGCATTAGCACTTTGCTGGCTTTCAGAAGGATTGTGGCGTTTTACTATATTACTGCCCATTCCGGCAATTACACCATGAGCCCACCAGAGCATGACCTTACAAAATATTATTTTTTACAAATATTACTTTTTAACATTATTATTGTTATTGTTCTTTATATTTTTTGTTTTACATACTTCAGTGGAGCTCCTTGGCAGAATTTTTCAGAGAATTATTTTCACCTGGATCATTAATTCACAGAACTACAATTTTTCCCACTAATTATGGGGGGGATTTTTAATTAAATTTATTCAACAGCATGGATGTTTTGTTAGGAAAGATATTACAATTGGTCATTTTAAGGATTTACCTCTAAACCATTTAAAAATAACAATTTTCAAAGTTACAATGGGAACATAAAGTATAAATTATATACTTATATATATATATATATAATAATTATAGACCTAGACAATGCTTTAAGGGTTAAAATATTCTTAAATGACACTGCCATCTGGCGAAAGATTAATCAGCATGTTAACTACCGTTTTTATGCTAACACTTGATTAATTAGAAAACTGCTGAAATGATGTTATTATTAAACGCGGAACTTTTTCTCTGCTTATCGCTTAAAATTGTTGATTAATTAACTCAAATTATTTTTAATGGCAAAATTATTCAATTTGAAACAAGTTATACGGTTTTTATACCGGAAGTGGTTTGTCGTTCAAAAGTTCAAATGCAATCGGAATCATTTAACATTTGCATGTATACAATTTTAAAATTTTGCGCTCTTTTTTTGTTCCTTTTTTGTTTTGTATTTTTTTTCTTCGCGAGTTCTTGCTCTTTAAAGATATTGTAGCAAAACAAAAATATCCTATCATTAACTTCTCTATCTTTCGTATAATTATGCAGGATAACATCTCGTTAAATTAAGAAAATCCTCATAAGTTTGATATATAAAAGTTCGTACAAATAATCTACATTAGATATCAAGGCGATGCATTAGCGATAAGAAAATTGTGTCCATCGGCGGTGTATTCGGGTTCGGCGTAAAAAAATTCCGTCGCAGGATTCCGTTAAATTAAACAATAAATCATTTCAAATGAAAAGCCACTCTCGTTTAATGATTTCAGCGAACGTGTTATTAAATTCGACTCAAATTTATGCGCATTCTTGTTACGCGTGAAAAAATGAGGGGTTACACGCAGAAAAATAAAACAGTTGATATTCCCATAAGAAATTGGATTCGAATCCCAAAGGACAATTTATGAACATTCTTATGATAAATTATGAAAGAAATACTACAATAAAACATTTATTCCAATACATCTGTAAGAATTCCAATAAATTTATACACTCAGGAAAAAAATATGCTTGCGTTAAGAAAGCTGTACAAAGAAAATGTTCTTATTAAAACTAATAGAAAATCTATTAAAAATAAGAATATTCAGTTATCTTCTGTTGAATATTCTTAAACTAAAACTATTTTATTTTTCTCTCCAAAACAAATCCATTTTATACAAATGGAAATAATTCTTTATATAAATATATGTTCTCTAAGAATAATTTATTCTTATTATAAATAGAATTTCGCTTTGTCCATATAATGAATGGAAATCCTATTTAATATAAGAATATTCTATTACTATTAAATAAACATTTTTGTGAATGTAGGAAGAAGTACTTTATTTTAGCATTTACTTCATATTTTATTATAAGTATGTTCATAAATTGTCTTCTGGGGTTGGAATCCAATTGTTTATGGTAAAATAAACTCCTTATTTTTCTGCGTGTATTTTAATTGGTGGAAAGGATTTATATATATATACCGCGTACGCCAAAATTCAAAGGGAAGTAATTTTCGCGCGGTCCTTTTACAGTAACACGCGTGTACCTTGACAGTAATAACGATAATAAGCAAAGAAAGTGAGAGGGAGGGAGATAGGGTGAGAGGGAGAGAGAGAGAGAGAGAAATGAGAAAACAACTTTTTTTTCCCTCACGGAAATTTGACATTGGTCATAAATTAACATTCTTTTCAGTTTTTTCCGCTCGCGTACGTCAACAAAAACCGGTGACATCACATTTAAACGGTCGATTCGAAAACTGAATTTCATGTGGCAAATGATTCCGGCAATTTGTATTTGACAAAACGACCGAAGCTACGTTGGTCGTTGAAACCAATTTGCGTGGTGCAAAAAGAAAAGAAAAAATTACGCCCGTCCGAAAATAACGAACTCGTGATTAAATTATTTTAAGATTGTGATTTAATGGTACTTGACGACCTTATTACGTACGGACGTTCGCGTGAAAAAAAAAGAGTAAAAACAGAAAAGTTACTTTCATTATATTATCTTGTAAATGGGACGGTTAGATTTTGCTTACAAATGCTGCTCAAATGTTTGTCGCCGAAAAGTAATGTAATCAAGGCTTTGCAAATTGGTGGGATCGTTGTAACTTAGATTTAACTGGATTATCATTGGAGAATTTATGATAATATTAATAAAAAGTTTACTGGTTAAAAGACATTAAAAAACATTGCTATTGTTTTTAATTTGTGAATCTGCTATTCCATAAACAACGAGGCAATATTTTAGCTTACACTTTTATTTTGAAAAACGTTTTATTCTTCAGTGCCATTTCCTTTCAGTCTGCCTTAAAAGTAAGAAAAAAAACTGATATATATACATGACCCAGCAGTTAAAATGCAATTAAATCCAATTTGTATTTTTAATTATATAAAATTTGATTAAATTGAATTAAATTGTATCAAATTGTTATCATATTTTATCTTACATCTTTGATTTTGCTTATACTTTATTTCACAATTAAAATATGAAGTAACTTATATTTTATATAAATCGAACATTTTGAATTTTCAAATTATATAAATTTATATGTATATATATGAAACAAATAAAATATAAGTAAAAAATGCAACAATTATATTAAACTATGAATTAACAGTAATGTTTAATTGAGAATTGATGAAAAATGTCATAATTTTCCAATATTCAGGGGTACAGATTTTAATTGTAAATTGACCAAAACACAATTGGAATAATAAAACTTGAATCGGATGTAATTGGGTTTAATTGTGTGTCTTCTCTCTCTCCCTCCCTCTCTCTCTCTTTGAACTGCTGGGTAGTTAACGCAAGATTACGTATACATGAATAAGGTAAGTACATTAAAATGGCATTTGAAAGGGTCGATATCTTATAAAGCCATTATAGGACAGCAGTAAACTCTTTGTATAGACAAGCACCGAAGGAGGAAATTTTATTTGCCCATATCGGCAGGCAAGGGCCAATACAAACACGCACGACGGGTGTCGACTTAAACGACTTTTCGGGGAAAAACTACCTAAATCAATAGATCATACCGGCCGTGCTCGGGTTTACTTTGGTACCCGAATATTCAAATGTTGACACTAAGCGAGGTTTAGTAATCACGCGGATAAATATTTGAGGCGTGCCATAGTTAAGTAGTTGACATTACAAATGGCTTGTTGTACCCATCTCAACTTTTAACCATTAATTAGTTTTCCAACACTTTTAGTCTCAATTTCCTGCAAATCTCTCCCCTTCTCCGCTTATATCTCCTTTTGTCTCTGTCTTTACCTTTAAACCTGCTATACATTCGGAAAGGAAATTAATTTCAATACCCTGACAAAAAGATTGGCATAAAATTATTAATTTATGTTTTTACTATAAATGATGGTAAGATTTAAACATCATTTAGTAGCTTTTATTTGAAAAGCACTGAAATTTGCTCTCAGGATTATCAGTTTTAAATCTTTAAATGTTTAATGGCAAAAATTTTCACTTTTTAGACGACTACTTTTTTCCTCAGTGTATAAGAACTGTACAAGTTATAACGTTACAGTGTAATACAAATTATTGTTTATCTTAAAACCTCTTTTAAACTGTGTGTCAAGTATGACAATAAGATGTCATTTATTCCCATTTTTAGATACAGTATAATAATTTTATATCCCAACATTTTTCGCAGTGCAGTTTTACATTTCGGACAATATAATACTTCATATTACATATTTGATGCAACATCATTTATTTTAATATAAATGAAAAGCTGCGTAAATATGTGTTATACACTGTATAAATATTTCATATTTAAAACGATGAAAAATGTTACAAAATGAGATGAACTTTGGAAATTTCATCTAAAATTTAATCAATTATTTAAAAACATTTCTTTTATATTAAATATATATTTATATCATTTAAAAACGTTAATAAATATATATAAGTGCACTTTAAATATTTGATAAATAAATTGGTTTGAAATTGGACATTGAATTTATGAATGATAAATTTTATATATATATATATATGAATGCTTGATGAAACGTAAGAATATTGATTATTACAATATCGCCAAGTTGTTTTATATTTTAATTTTCATTTAGAAACGTGCGCGCTGTTAACGAAAGTTGAATGGACAAAAAAGGGAAGATAAGAGTGAAAAAAAAGGAAGAAAAAAAGTGGCGTGGCAATTGAAGGCTTTTTGATTTTCCGCGGATAATTAATAGGAAATTATTATAATTACAGCTGACAATTTCATTGCCGCAATATGAAACGTGTCCCGAGCCGACATTTATTCTTCGACAGCCATATTTGGAGAAACCGCTTCGGCATTAACACTGCCGATAGCGGGGACGTTCTCGCCGCAAGAAATTTGTTAATAAAAAAGTGAAAAAGAAGGAAAAAGACCCAGCTAAATAAAATCCCTCGCATCCGTCCGGATAGGACGGCGTCGCAATTTGTCAATGTCACGAAACAAAAATATTGCACGAAAATAACCGAAAACGGTCATCGACTCCGGTCAAATTTTCACGACTTTTAATTTGTGTGAATCAATAACTCTGCGGTTTCTGGAACAACAGCATTATTCCATTTATGCTGAAACAGAAAAAAAGAAAAAGAAAAAAGGGGCGTGACAAAAAAGGAAATAAATTATTTCATGATTCAAGGAACAATTAAAACTATCAATACTATTAATATTGTTCGAGTAATTTAGCTTTACTTTAAGGGTCATTTTAATGTCATTTATATAAATAGATGATAAAAATACTTTTATCACCACGTAGAGAGAGAAAAATGTCAATTTTTAATAAAAAGTTTACTAGCTTGGCATTATACTTGCAGAATACCATTGCATTTTCAGTGAAAATGTATTAATAAATAATCTTGATATAATATGAAATGATGAGAATAAGATCAGTTAAAGAATTACACATAAGTATTATATCTGTGGCAATGTGCCAAAACCATTTAACTGGCGTGCACATGATTTTCAGATATTTAGGTTTAATGTTGCAAAAGTATTATTACACGTTTGAAAGTTATACTGCGAGAATTGCACTGGAAAAGTATTTAATGAAATAATAGGATAACAAGAATCTATTAACTTACCAGCCAACCTTTTAGCAGAGTAATATAAAATGAAAACTGTTGGTAATTATGAATTTGGATGGCAACATGAAATATATTACATTTTTATTGGTTACTAGAAGGATCGTTGCAGACAAACTGCTTTTGAAGTGTTTTTATAAGCGTAATAAATTTTTTTCTTCATTTATTAAAATTTTTTTCTTGAAAATCCATTTAAATGTATAATTCATGTTCACTTAACATTCGTATTTGGCGCGGATGCGCGCACATTTTATATACCGCAAGCCCCACGCGTCGATTGTCGCTTTAAAAAATGGAGGATGTGCAGTGGTATTGTATAATGTTTTTAATGAAAAACATTTTTTACCCTAATATTCTATTATTTAATAAGTAATTACTTACATATTGATTAAATCAAACAGAGGTATAAAAAACGAACTTTATTATACTATTGCAGTTTTCATTCTACAACTCGCTCAGTTAATAAAGGATGCATTTATGTAAACAGAATCTGTCCTTTATTAACTGAGCGAGTTGTTGTAGAGTGAAAACAACGGCATTGTTTAGTTGACATTGAAAAAAGTGTGTTTTGTAACTAACATAAAAAGGACGGTATTTTGTTTACAGTTAGGTGATGATGTTTTATGAGGCTAATGTGTGAAAATTTGGTTGTTGCAGTAACAAGTGCCTTAACGAGAAAAGACGACGGACCCAGGAGAACCTGTATATCGACGAGCTTGCCGAGCTGATTTCCGCCACGGACATGAGCTCTGGCAAGACCGACAAATGCCAAATCCTTCAGAGAACCGTCGATCAGGTAAAAATATGCAGATTTCTTAATATCGCAATATTAAGTCCAGAGACGCCGATGTACAATGGATCTTTATTTCCCAATTGTTCACGTTTTGTTGGATTAAAAAGTGTGTTTAAGTGAATTTTTGACATCGTTTGCGCATTATTTTACGGCATTAACGACGAAAAAGATTGCATCGGCTTTTAAAATAAAGTGACTTTGAGGTTAGTCATGAAAAATTCTATTTTCGAATTATTTACAACTGTAAATTGATTGTAAAATGAATTAGTAACTAAAATTGTCAAAATAAACTTGTGCTTTAACTTATAAAAAGGTTCCTTCTATGTTTTTTTTACCGGTAATATACATTTTTCGTTCAAGTGCAATGTTTTTTTTTTATTCAACTCGAGTTCGTGACTTGCTATTTTGACCTTCAGAAAAAAAATCTTTAGACGTTCTGTAACAAATCGGAGATAGTATGGGCTAGGAAGGAACCATACCTGCAAAGCTAATTCCCTGAAACATGCAATTTCAACAGAGAAATATAAAAGTTTGTTGCCTTATGATGCATGTAATTTGAGAGTAAAAAAACAATAAAAGGAATGGTATCAATTAATACAGATAATTTAATGCGTTAGAGAAAATTTCACCACTTTTGAAATTAAAACTTAATAAATTCATTTTTTAATTCAAAATTAAGACTAATGATTATCTTTATAAGCAATATATCATTGATTAATTTTACATATTTTAATTAATTAATCATTAACTAAAATTAATTTTATTGTATTATTTATTAAATTTACATTATATTAAGAGATGACATTAAATGTTATTATGACTAAATAGATGATGATAAATAATTTTGAATGCATTTTCATAATTTTCTCTAATTTCTATATTTATTAGCTAATGTGTATTTCCATTTATTATTTTATTTGATTTATTAATTCTCTCATATAATGACTTGGACATTAAAGAAGCCAACTCGTTTCTCGTTAAGCTTGTCAGATTCAAAATTGATACCACTTACAGTCAGTCTAACTAAGTCAGAGAAATTTAATGAATCAATCTATTGGAGCTACTCATCACTGAGTCATCTTAAGATCAGAAAAATCTGAAATCCAAATCAGTTTTCTAACGAAAAACTCTTTTTTCATTATTTTATTTCATTTTATTTTATTTTATTTTATTTTATTTTATTTTATTGCATGTCTCCTCGTTGTTACATAATCATACGAAAGCATCACTTAGCAGCTTCTCTAATTTCATCATCTAAATATATCGTCACTGAAAATTGGGAAAACATTGACGAGTCACTTTGTAATTTACCAATGCGAATCCCTTGATTGCCGGAAAAAGGCTCAAATTTAAATCAGTTTTTCAATAAACCTTCGTCTAATTCAGGTCTCTTTCCAAGTTGTTAGAAGATCCAAATTAACTTGTCAATTGTTAGAATATCACGATAATTTGACTTTATTTAATTTAATTAAGACAACAAAAACTTTAAAACAAGTTTTCTTTTAATACAGATTTCATATTTAGCATTTATGAATCACATGATTGTTGCAAAGTAAAGTATCTGAATTAAAAGAAACTTTTCGGATAATCTTACGTACTAAACAATTAATATTTTAATTACTAGTAGTCATGCATGATAATTAATCATAAGTTAAGTATTTACAACTTAAATATTAAGTTAAAATTTACAATGTTCTCATGACACTAAACAAGTAAATGAAGATTAATTTTATTATTTACTTAAGTTTAATGAAAAATTTACGCATACTTTTTGTATAAAAATTTTTTACAGAGTTTTCTATAATTTCAGAAGGAACAATTTTAAAATTTAATATTTTTACTTATGATTTCAGGTACAAGCTTGAAATGAAGCGTTTTCATACTTAGTAGCATGTAGTTCAATGCTTCTTTATCAAAGAAGATCAAATAATTAAGCTAGTCGAAAAGTTCAATGTATGCTCGGATATTAACCTTTATATCTTTAAAAATATTACCAAAACTTGAAAATATACTTATATATATTATTAGTTAATAAAGAACAAAAAAGTGAAACTATAATGGAAAAACAGATACCTTAACTGAAGTGAACAATTTCACAATTTTCTGATATCTGACTTATTTGTAATTTTTTTTATAATTATTCAACTACTGTTTATTATTAACAAAAAAAGAATGAAATTTTCAAGTTTTGATAATGTCATTTCTTGAAAATGTAAAGATAGATATCTGAGAACGTATTGAAATACATTGATAGCTTCCTATCAATACTTAAATTTTTTACAAATTTTGCAACTGAAGTTAAACTTGCCAATAAAAGCAAAAGATTAATTATTCTTAATTCAATTTATTTATTTTTTATTTAATATGCGAAATGCAGCATTTTAAACAAAAATAAACCTCATCAAGATTATAATACAAATGGAACATTCTCATATTGAACATGGATAAAAATTGATTATATATGTGATTTATGTATATAAATGTGAGTTACATTTAAAACATCCAGTGTTTTCAAAATACATCAATGTACAAGCGGGATAATGCTTGTAAAACTATTGTAATTTAAACATTGACGTACAGAATTTTATTTATAAATTTTGCTTTTCGGAATTTCCAAAGAAAGCAAAATAACTCATCGAAGACGTAAAGTGATCAATTTTCTCCCAAGAAAATAATCCCCAGATCTTTTGATTGGCAATTTACTTTTGAATCGAAATTCGTTTCCTCGTCGCGAACAATCTCATCTTTGCTGAAATAACGAATAGTCAAAAGGCATTTAGGTGCGATTGTTAACGAGCCCGAAGCCTAAATTAAAGCGATGATTTTTATTTCAGCAAACAGTGAGATGACAGTGTTGACCCAAAGATAGGCACAACTGGGTTATTGTTCTGCGAGGCATTGGTCGTCCGTCATGTTAGCCGAGGCAACGCTGTCCGTCTTAGCGATGATGACTGGCCACTTGGAAGAAGGCACCAGCAGCCTCTTTCGCCGTGTAAGGCCTGTCATCTTGCCAAATGGCAACAGCGTGTGCCACGTCGGGTTAAAGACACCGAATCGGCGTGGCCGCGGGACAACATTCGGGGAGCGACCTTTGCGCCAATTCCCGCGCACCTTTGTTCCACGGCGACGCCGCAACAATTGACGCGCGGCGTCGCCGTCGTCGCCACCGCCGTCGCCACCGCCGTCGTCGTCGTCGGGCCGCGGCAAAAAACGGAGACGCACGTAGAGTGCGGCAGACCCGGCAACGCCGCAAACTCGGCTTTCGGCTCCTCTCTCGCACGCGGGACTCTAAAGTCACCGACTTTTCGAGGCCACGCGGCGTGAAGGCGCGCGCGCGCAACCCGATTGCCACGCGATCTGTCGGCCGCGGGAAATACGAGTACAAGGTCGCGCGTCCGCGGCTGCGACCGTGAATCCCCGATGGTAACACAGGGATCGCACTTGGTGGCGATTTCATTCATCGCTCACGCCAATCAACCCAACCAATTCGCCCATCGGAATTTCGCTACTGCGGCCTGGCCTCTCCGATCGATCCGCAGTGTTGACTTGTCTTAAAATCAAACGTCTTGGCTTTCCTTTTCTCCAATTCTCGGAGAAATATTAAAAAAGGCCTCGTTTATTTGTTTGTTTTGTTGGTAATCGTATGTACGATTATGACCTCTTCAGGATTGTATCACTAGTTTGCTCAGAACTAGTGTGCAAACAAATTAGATTATGATGGATTAGAGAAATTGCATCGGAGATCAGAGTTTTTGCACTTTGTTCGCACAAATTGTCAACTAAAATGGATTGTATTCACTAGTAGGTTTTAGTTTTGCACGGAGTACTTAAATTTAAATATTGTATTATAAATGAAAAAGGTGAACGCCCCGGAGGAAAACGTTCTGTAACGACATTGTTAATTAGTTTAATAACTTAAATTGAGACATTTTTTTATTCTGAAACGTCACGTTTTGTTACACAAGCCGTATAATTAGAAGACTAACTTGAATACGAATTATATGCAAGGAAGTATTAAAGAAAAAACCACTCGGGTCTTGATTTTTCTAGATAATGTAATGACTGACTGATAAAGACTGACTGATAAAATTCACCAATTCCAGTCATTGTAAATGAATTGGGATAATATTAAAAATGATCACAACTTTTCCTAACAACATTCGCTTGAGAAATATCAATCTAGTTCAAAGTCCTCTGAATATACTCGATGCTTCGAACAATAATGGCCACTGCAAATCTGCCAAATCTATCCATTCTTTTCCACATATGGTTTCTGTGTGTTCGTGAGATTCGGCCAAATGTGCGCTTTATATGCACACGCGTGTCCTATCCAATTGACTTATTTCAATTTTCGTGCGTTTCCTGTCTGGGCTACCAAACGGGTTCGGTTTCTGCGAAAGCCTTGTTTTCAATGCATCCAATGACATTGGTATTCCAATGGACAAAAGATGTATAAACATCTACAATTTCAAAAATCATTTGCTACAAAAACAACGTTGGCGTTTAGAATAATGCTTTTAAGATCTTAGCTCCACTTGGTCGCTTTTAGCTGTTTGTTTTCTTTGCAAACGTAAGATCATTGGTTCTTATTAAAATGTGTCATAATGAAATGTAGTATAAAAAACTTTTGTATACAATACAATGATGAGTTCCAAAAATGATGTCAAAAATTCTTTTAAACACTGTCCTAGACGAAACAAAATCAATTTCTGAAGAAAATATAATATTATAAGATCCATTTATTCGCTTCGGCGCACGAGCGTTGAATTTTTCATGACCTACGCCAAAAGTTTAATTTCAAAATTCATTACCGCGATAATATCTAAACAATAACACGAATTTTATGCTTCTAGATATTTATAAAGTCGCATTATCTTCAAATAAACTTGCGTCACAATTTACTACTGTACTGATTTTATTTACAGATAACGCGACGCCTGTGTGCAAATACAGAGAATGTTCTTAAGTGTTTCAAATTTGCGAGTTTAACTATCATTAATTATCTCGGGTTGTTATTAATTAATATTAAAATTATACAATGAAAAAGATCTATTGATATTGAAACTCAAGCTCATGGCTTTGATGTTTTTGAGTATAAAAATTAAATGGATAATAATTTTGTAATATACTGACCAGGCAGCCATTTTACAATGTTAGAAGAGTATTGTAGATTATAATAATATGTGTTTTGAAGAAAGAACAACAAAAAGCGGCGTGAACTGGTTTTAAATGTACGAATTGTCGGTATAAAAT
The DNA here is from genome assembly GCA_022817305.1 of Leptoteleia sp. ZL-2020. Taxonomy (NCBI): domain Eukaryota; kingdom Metazoa; phylum Arthropoda; class Insecta; order Hymenoptera; family Scelionidae; genus Leptoteleia; species Leptoteleia sp. ZL-2020. The sequence continues at coordinate 23,674 of JABFPN010000998.1, forward strand.
CCTAATTCATACCGTTTTTCATTAGTCTTTTTCAATAATTATGTTTACATAGACATTAATATTCTACCGGTGCCAAAGAAAGGCTGTCTGATCATTATTTTACAAAGTAAATATTGGTATTATTTTAAATTAAAAAGGCACCAACTGTGTGACAGCAAACCTTGAACATCACCTTAACTTTAATAAAAGTATTTTACAGTTCAACTTATAAAGTTTGCACTCATTTTTCTTAGTCCAAAGACATTTCTAAAATAAATGGGAAATGAAAGATCTTTATCTCTTATATTAATTTTAAAACCATCTTGGATCATAAGAAATGATTCACTTTTTTATATTATATAATATCTATAAATATTAAGAAAGCAACGTCCAGTGCATATTATAGTTTAAATTTTACATTTTCTTGTATTTCATTAATAAATATGCCAGTGTAATCAGTACTATATTTTTGATTAATCTCTAATGAATAACACTAATGCAAACGTTGTTATTACAGATTCGGCATATTAGGCAACAAGAAAGCTCCAATAGTCATGCTGTTCAACAAGGAGAAGTGTCATCGTCAAATCCAAATATTCTTTCCAACGATCAAGTCGGTCCTATTTTATTGGAGGTAAGAGGATACTAGGTATCAACAGGCTGGTAACAACTTCAAACAAAACAAGATGATCACTCGCCTCACTTCAAATAACTCGCATACATATATCAGAAACATGCTCACCTTTCCCAATACCATTTTTCAACCACATATAGCAACCAGTCGCTCGATACGAATAGTCCACAAAAGGCCAATAAAAACGACAACAAAAACGAAAGAAAGAGAGAGAGAAAAAAAATAAGACACGTGAAAACGAGCTATTAATGACAATTCATATAATCTAAACATAGATACACGCATTTTCAACACAGATCATATTCTCTCGGTTCTTTGCAGGATATTAAGAAAGAAGATTATCGCGCGCGTACGAGGAATTAATTCGCCATCAAAGTACGAGTGCATCCAAGTATGCGCCCTCGGCGTCGACGCTTGCTATTAAAGCCGTGATCCTTTAATTTGCTTTAGCATGTGCAAGTATAATGCAATTGAAAGTAAGTTTGATGCCAGTGGAGGGAAAAAGAAACGAATGAAGTTGAAAGAAGCACGAATTATATATCATCGATGTTGACCGACACAGTCCTGTCACACTGGACAATTATTGTTTTCCGATAACGGTTTTCAGATTGATGACTGATGATTATCTTTTACTTTGATAACATTTTGGTTAATACATCTACATAAGTATACAAAAGAAAAAAGAAAGAAGTCAAAACAATATATACGTATCTTTTATTTGAAAATTTTATCATATGCACTATCATAAGTTCAAAATCTCGCTTCTATGTGTTGATTCGCGACAAATAATGCATTCCAATAGTATTTACTCCACGAGGAAGAAAATGGTTTTAAGTTGGTAACCCAAGTCAAAGGCGAAGTACTAGCAACCTAAAGCCACTTTTTTTCCTCGTTGAGTACGATATTTTACTCACCGTGAAACTGAAATATGTTGGTAGCCCTGCGGGCTACCAATACATTTTATTTTTAAGGGGAGTAAATGCGCTTTAAATCTTTCTGTCAACAAACACTGCTTTTGATTGACACATCACACTTGTGACAGGGACAAGATTATATTTTATTCTAATTTTACAATAAAATTTAATTGGAAAACAATTTTCATTTCACAACTTTTGTATATCGTCATGGAATTGAGAGTTGCTTATTTACAAAAATCGACCATGAACCGTGCAAAGTGTCATAGGACTGTCATTTTTTGTTGTTCCTCATCAATTTTGTCCACTTGTTACTCGTGTTCTTCGTTGAATTGTAACATCCAAAATGTTGAATGACAAAAAAAGAAGCAATCCAAACGATAAAAGAATCTACCTGCATCCCCCCCCCCCCTTACGTGTGTTCACTTTGACCGCTTGTTGCATTTTTGACAAGAGTCATGGGGACTCTTAATCATGACTGATTAAATCAAGTCACGCGCGGCCTTGATTAATCCCAGGATAAATTTGTCATTAATACATAATGAAAACCACAGCTTTTAAGGCATTGCGCGTGCACTGAAGGATGTTTATTATTTTCAGGCGTTAGATGGCTTTCTATTCGTTGTAAATACGATTGATGGGCGTGTGGAGTACGTTACGGATAATATAACTCAGTATCTAAATTATTCTAAAGAGGATGTGCTTGGGAAGGTTATTTTTAACATTATTCATCATGGAGATCACAACGCCTTCATGCCTAGTTTGTCGCCAATGTCACTAGGTCAGTACTTTTTCCGTGTTTTATATCAGATTCAACCCTGCGCAAACTTTCCCCCGGTGTTAACTAAGTAAATTGCGTTTGGCGCGACATTTTTGGCGGCGCCACGTGTTCCATTCTAATTAAAAAATAAAAAGCACGCAAATTGCAAAGAATTCCGTACAGTGTGGAGATATTTAGGCTGGGGCTCGCACTTGAAGTTGGTAACAAAATGTTCAAAAAACTACTCCGGTTTTCCCTTACGCAATACTTTCTCTGTTACTCGCATTAGTATAATAATGTAAACGACAAAGGAAGTATTTTGTAAGTGAAAATCAGAGTAGTTTTTTGAACGCTTTGTTACCAACTTCAAGTGCGAGCCCCGGCCTAAATATCTCCACACTGATTCCATATGATTCATGTGCTCGTTTTATTCATGACAATTTATAAGATATTAAGTCGAGTGTTTTGTTTCTGAACTGTTTTAATTAACATTATTATAATTATCCTTCGATTATAAGACAATGAAAGAATGTTTTCTATAACAAAATTTGTTAATTTTATAATTCATTTATATTTAACTATTGGAACGATTTTTTTGAAACGATGAAAAGTTTATTCCTAAAAGTTCAGTTATAATTCATCATGTAAATTTATATTTATTCAATCAATTAAATTCTTTCCTCTAACATAAAAATTAAATTAATATTTCATTTCAAGTATTTTAATTAAGTAATTGATTTGATTTAAATATGTTTACTTTTTTTATATATTACGATTTTTGATGATTACAAACAGAAATAAAATTATAATAATAGCGATATGTTTCATGTAGCAAATCAATTGTTTGTTTATAATTACATTTGAGTTAAAATTTATATCTTTCAAAACGATTATTAATTTAATATTTATGCGCATGAATCATGATAAAGAGAATACTTTCCTTGAGTAATACTAGATATTAAAATGTGCATAATGGGTCCGCTGTTCCCTCTTGTATTCAAATTTATTTTTTTCTCTATTTGAATTAATTTTAAATCATTAATGTGAAAATATTAAACTAGAAAGTAATAATTATTTATATTAGACAGTTTCATATATTATTCAATTAAATTAATTGAATACCATCTGAATTAATATTTAGCGAAATTTGAATACAATAAAAGTGTAGTACGTGTCACATATTTTTAAATGTCGTAATTGCAATTGCTTCATTACTTTCCTTTACGTATATAAAGAAATTATATTGATTTAAAGCAAAATGTGAAGTGCACGTATTTAATTTTGTTGCAAATTTTGTAATTTATTTAAACTTATCTATGCACGTGTGTAGTTAGATGTTATTTTTATTCTAGATTATATATATATTTAAGATATTTTTGTGGATGGCACGTGGTTGATATTATATAGTTATAAATTTACGAATATATTTAGCTAGTAAAGGTTAAATTACATTATTTTCAATTTGATTTTATATTTTGACAACTATTGCATAATAATTGTTTTAGAATATCGTTTTATATGTTTCATAACTGCCTGTAAGAATTCTTGTCAATTATATTTATTCATTATATTAAAGTAGATGAAATTTATTAGACCAAAAGTTCCACCAGAACTTTTCACATATATGTTAACATGATATTTTGATTGAACAAATTCTTACTCATTGATACAGACACTAAAAAAGGATAGTTTCAAATATAATATTATTCCTAGAACTTTTTATTCAAACAGATTTATTTTCACGATTAAATGTTATGTAAATTTATAATCCTAAAAAAAGCAGAATCTTTAAATTTGTTTTTCTGTGACCAGTTTAATAAATAAGTAAACATGCTATTACTCATTAATATTTATCAATTCTATATATTAGAATTTGAAGAACTTTAATTTTTATTACACATTTTTTAAATTGAACAAACAATAGAAAGATCACTGTCTATTGACAATTATTCATGTAACATTGTCAAACTACATCATACTAACGTCTGATTTGTAAAAAAAAATTATCATACATTAGTAGGTATTAGAAAATAGCTGATATTTATGAATATTAACAGTAATTATTCCATATTTTCGCCAGAAATGAAGGAAGTGACATTTAAAATACAACGGTACGGAGCGAATTATTACACAAATATTCATTATAAAATAAACAAAAGTGGACACTAAATAATTTTTCGTTGAGAGCAATATTGTGATTTCAACGAACTTTCGTAAACATGGTTCAAAAAGTGTTCCTCGAAACGTTTATCGTGTCGAGATAATGATTCAACTTTCTTGATGTTTTTTTTTCTTATTATTTAAAGTAATCAATAATGTTGCAATAAACGACAAAATACAAAATCTTGAATTCATCCATCTTTACTTCAATTTAGAATTTATAGATATAAGGTTGTTAAATGGAATAATAATCAATTCTTATTATTTGTTATGTATTAGCTAAAGGGAAATGACGATTAATGAAAAATTTCTATAATAAGAAACTTAGTGGTGCCGCTAAACAATTGCGTTGCTACACGAAACGTTGCGCAGGGTAGTATTGAAATTCAAAGACGGTCTTCTTTAAACACCCTAACAAAATACAAGATAAAAGCTACTCATTAAATATAGATCGATGATTATCTATGTAAGTTTTATCTGGGTTCTGTCAGGTTGAAGTATTTTCAAAATTTGATCTAAATTTGGGGTGGTGGATTATTTGGAACCTTAATTTGGATATTTACTAAATTTCAATGTTGAGAGAAAAAAAAATATTTTTAAAAAATGAGCAGAAAAAAAGTTGAGTTGAATTGTTTGAACAAAAACATTTCTCAGGCTGGACAAGCGAGCCACAGTCTCAAACCAGAAATCGTACATTCAACTGTCGCTTTTTGGTAAAGCCTCCTGATGACAAGGAGGAGACTATGGAAGAGAAGCAGCAGCGTGTATCAAGATACGAGGCTATGCAAATATGTTCTGCGCTTCTTCCGAATAATAGCGATCGTCTGGAGGGTAGTGATGTATCCTCAGAATCCTCGGACATTAGTCATTGCGTAATGTGCGTTGCACGCAGAATCCCCCAAAGCGAGAAGCCATTTGGCTCTTCCATCGAGCAGTTTACCATTAAATTGGACACGACTGGAAAAATCATCGAGGTTGACGTCAGTTGGTTGTCACCTGTATACTCCAAGTACCTAAACAAGGTAAAGGAAACGGAAATTTTGCGGCACGAATGGAACGTTGGTCAAAAGTCAGGCTTTCAAATCTATACTGCAGATGGCGAAGTTCTCACAGGCTTCTTTACCACACTTAGTTTCATTTGAAGGGGATTCGTTGAACAATAATTATATTTGAACATTCGGATTCCTTTCAAAAGGAAACTTTGTACAATTTTATTACTGTCATTTAACAAACTTTATTCTGATTTATGGTACGCTAAAAAAAAGTAATGTGATAAATTTTGGCGCCAACAATAAAATATGGTTAAGCTAGTCATAAACGTGGTTGTGCTAATTTATGATTAAAACCATGTTATTGTCAATGCGAATGCAAACTTTTTTGTTGATATCAAAATTAATAATGTACATTTTTATGATTGTTATGTTGTTATATTTTTGTAACGAACTGTAACATACTAAATTTATCATTGTGAGATGAATCACCTTAAATACATTCTTATATATAAGATACGTCAACACGACTGGGTCAAAATACTAGTACAGAATTATGGTTAAATGTCACATTTTTTATTTCTTATGACAGTGCAATATGATTATGGATAGTTTATTCTTTCAATTTTTCGGTACTTTTACTTTCAATATATTATTTTATTAAACTTTTAGCATCATTTTCCTGTAGAAAATTGTGCTTCTTTTACGATAACTTCTTTTTGAATGCGTATATATTTAGAACAAACTTTGAATAACATTTGAAACTGTATAATTAACTGGCTTAGCACTGAATGAAGCTTTTATTACTATTACGCCACCTACAGGATCAATTTGAAAACTTCACTTTCTTCAGGTAACCTGTCGCGACAGGTGGCGCCGCCACGCCATATATCGCTGTCAAAATTTCAATTTCTTTTTTCGAATGCAAACTGACTCAAGAAAAATCATATTTGTAATTTTTTTATGTTTCGATACAAGGATTATCATTTATCATCATCACCATTTGACATCAATTTTTGTTTAATTTTTGTCGTTTGAATTTATTACTTTTTGTGTTTGTCTAATGATGTTATTTTTGTCACATGATAGGACCTGATTGGCACTACGATTCAGGACTTGTGCCACCCGCATGATCTCAGTAAGTTAACTGCTCATTTGAAGGATACCCTTCAAGTCGGCGAGGGAATGAGTTCCACGTATCGGTTACGCGTCAGTTCTGATAAGTTCCTTAACATTCAGACAAAGTCAAAACTTTTTAAAGCGAGTATGGTCAGCGAGCATAAGACGGACTTCTTGATGACCACGAACTCAATCGTTGGGTAAGTTCGGCCTATGTTAATTATTAGTATTTTAAATTACCTAATTCATAAGTCACATTTAAATAATACGACGATAAATATCAGGGACGAATGTTATATTTTGAGCGGTATTTAGACGACATTAAATGTTACATTCGCCTTCCACACATTTGTTTCTTTTTCGTTCATACATTTGCTGAAATCTGACTAATGAGAGGAGAACACAAACCCTGCCAAATGTGAATAAGATTTATAACAATGAAATTCTGCGCCGGAAAAGCAAATGCGTGGAAGTGAAGTGTATACTTAATAAGAAAAAAGTAAAATCGGTTTGAATGAAGCAGTTTTCTGAGCTGAATACGTCCAACTTTATTTATAATTTGATATAGTTCAATTTATTCGTACAAATAAAATATTGGTTTTGTTGATTTTTGTTAAGTTAAATAAACTCTAGTATGCAGGATAATTTATTTAACTTGACAAAGCAGAATATCTCGAAAAAACACATCATATGAAAAAAATGTATTCATTAGAACTTTATATACTTGACATACAAGATATAGCTCAAGACGTATAACAGGCATCGTGGTGTAGTAGGAACATTTTCGTGTATATTTTTTTTATCTATTAATAATTTATACAATTTTAACTTTTTTTTTGTTTCGTAGACAAATTTAATATACAATTCATTTTCAAATAAGCAGCACAATTTTACTTTCACAATGTAACAAAGAATTAACATTGAGGATAATTAATACAATTTTTAATATTTCATATCTATTTCATATCTATTTCATTCAACTTGAAAATTATTCAATCGATTAATCGATTTTTAATACAGTGTTAGATTGAATTATTTCATTATTTTGTTATGTATATATTAACGGATTAAACTATTTTGTTATGAATAAATACATGCTTCACGTTTATTTTTAATTATAAATTTGAAATATCGATCTATTTTTAATAGCATTGTTAGACGTAATGATTTTTATAAAATATTAACGAATTAAACTAGATTGATAAACATAACTATACACTCTTTCAGAAAGGCATTTAGAATTGAAAAAGAATTCATGTTTTGTTAAGAATAAAATTCTTTGTCACGTTATTTATAACAAATTAAAAGTATCTTATTTCCTTAAAAGTTATTATTTTTTAATCTGTACGACGTTACGCGTCACCCATGTTAATAATATAATTTTGAATGATACAAGAAAATATCTACAAATGTTTTCATATTTTAATGTTTGTGAAAATATACGGAGAGAGAGAGAGGAGGAAATGCTTGACGCGTTTTCCCCACACTCTCAGATGTGTGGTGTAAATATATAAACAAAAATTATATAATACAAACAAACGGATGAGACGTTTGTCCGCATGCGTGGGTAACCAAACGAAAGAAAACTTTAATCACACGTCTCAGACTTTTGGCCGAACGTACAGCGCTTGCAGCCGGCACTGTTCAGTCGTTCGAAAACACGTATTTGCTTTTCTCTTCGTATATCTAGTGAATGACTTCTGTAATTCAACGAATGACCGGTTCAAGATTCCATGACAGTTTACATTTGTAAGGTAAATTAATAAAAATTTCAGAACAAATCATGGAAAGCTCGTATATAAATCAAAAAATATAACAATTTCGTCCCTGATAGCGTATTATAGTACGCAAAAGTCGAAATAAGTATCAACTATATATTTAGAATATGAAATGAAATTCTTTTCCCAGAATTAAACAATGTTTCAAAACCCTGTCAGATATCTTCTTATAAATCTCTTAAAATCAATGCAGCATTATTAAGACAGCTTGCGAAAATTCGTTCATCGAATTACGTTCTTCTTACTCATTTACGCGCGATGATTTAAAAATATAGATTATTGTACCGATATATTGATTATTTTAATTCAATATAATAATAATCGAATAAAAACAATTACCATTTTGTACGACATGGTAATACCCGCATAATATCTAGTAATTAAAATGGCTCCCTCAATTTGTCAAATTACAGTCTTTAATTAGAAATTGATTATTTTATATAAGCATATCATTAATTATTGGATATAAATTAATATTTTGCAAATTAAGATAAAGGCTGTTAACCACCAATTTGAGATTAAAAAAATAATGTATTTGTATTATAAAGTGGATAAGATGATTTTATTTGTATTTGGAAAATGCAACGTATTCATATAAAATATAACAACGTCGCTAATAAAAATTCTTTAAACTGTCAATGAAGGAAACAAATTATTTTTATTACTTCATGTAAATGTATTTATTATAAATAAACAGTTAGTTTTATCTAAAAACTAACAGTACTTATGACTTACGGTGTGTATACATAAAAAAAAAGAAAAGAAAAACATTAACGATTGTAATTAAACAAATTTGGGGAACCAGTTTACTCCTCAGTAGGCCGAATTCGAGTTTTTAACCCGCAACTAAACGCACATGCCCCCTTGCACAACATATGCTCTGTACACTCAAAAAACTGTCAAAAAACTGTTGTCTATTTACATTAAATAGAATCTATTAATCATAAAATTTTAAAAAATATTTATAAATGGAAAATCTATGAAACATAAAAAGATTTTATTATCTTAAATGGACAGTTTTATGAGTGCAGGTATTACTTCCGGTCATTCGTCGTTATTTGCTTGCATGCTTCGTCATTTTTAATATTGGTTTTACGAAAAAGTCATTAAGGGTCAAACGATTCGACAGTAATAAGTCCAAATTTTCAAAGACATCACGATACACTAATAACTGTGTTAATAATAACAATCATTAATATTTAATTGTATTTGATTGTAGAAAGTTCTATTATAGACGAGTGGAGGCGAGATTATTATATCATTAGCTTCATTTTTGTGATTCATTTAAGTAAAGTAGATTTATTTCATCTTGAACCTGCTCCGGGTAACGTCTCTTGCCAATAGACGAGGTTAAGGAAGTAAGTTACCAAATTATTATTTTGTTATAATTAACTTCTTTACCAGAGTTCGTTCAAATTACATGTATTATATTCTTCCTTTTTATTCATTTTCATTCCAATTAATCAAAAGATTATTCAATTAATTTTTTTTTTTTTTTGGCGTTTTTTTTGTTTTAAGTACTTTTTTACATTTCAAATCGTTTGACACGAAATGACGAAATGAAAGCAAATTTTTTAATAAATCGTCCATTAGTTCATTAATCCTATGAAACATTACGGCATTTATTCACTATTGGATTTTGTTATATTATTATTACTACTATATTATTACTGTAAATTTCAAAATTAATCCATCTAAATATTTTTCATACAAAGCACACTTATTGCAAAGCTTGGTAAAGGCGACGCATGCTATCACCTGTTTACTATTTACATTGTTTTTTCTAGATTTTCTTTTTTGTTCCATTTATTTATTTATCCCGATTTTTTTTTACTTAATAATATTGGTGTTGGAAAACTGATCACGCTCATGACGGACAAACTTATTTTTTCTTTTTTCTTTTTACATCTTCATTCGGACAATATCAGAAACAATTGTTTGTTTTTGTTGTATTATTATTTGCGTTACTTTGTTCCTATTCATGCACCATTTTTTATAACCACAAATTACAGATTATTGCGACACTAATTTCATTGGATTCACCTTAACACCGTTCAATGGTCTATGTAAATATAATTTTCCCTTCGATTGCATATGTCCGAATCATCGCCATTTTATAGCATACACCGAGAGAAATAAAATGATAAACATTGCCACATGTTCTGGCATTCTGGGACTCTATGCGCCAATATTGAGGATATTATCAAACAGTCCCTAGTAAAATTTAGTTGTGGTATTCCACGTTAATGGTACATATACAGTCCTATCTAGGGTTGCCATATCATGGCCACGTCAGGTCCTTATTAGGAAAACATGAGAAAGGGTATCCTCGCGGGGGCCCGATAAGGTTTCCCTGTCGGGGCCAACTGTAGGGTGTAACGCATGGCATCGATATGTCCCCGATGAGGCACAGCAACACTGAGAGAAATAGATAGTTAAAATAATGATCTAGATAGTTTTTCTGAATATCTGTGATAGTAAACTTTAATATCTGTGGATAGTAAAGCACACTACTATCTGGATAATTTTTTGAACTATCTGGATAGTAAATTAAACTGTCAATAAAATAATAACCTGCTAATACAAAGTATAATGAATTAAAAACCGAACTTAAGTACATAAACCTTTAAA